>JAJLSD010000007.1:0-305931 GCA_030567455.1 Komagataea norvegica
AACAACCCAAAATCCAATCTTTTTCAGAAACACTTCAAACAACGGTCGGAACTGCTCTCCGTTTCGCCATTTCCGGCCCATACCAGACACGCCCTGTCCACCTAGCCTCTCTAATCTCTCGTACCGGCCCTGTAGCACTCTCTAGGCCCACCACTCCTTCAAACTTGCGATTCGACCTCACTAGGTCAAATCTCAATATTCTCAGATCCTAACCAGCCCAGTGAGATCTTTTCGATGCTGAGATCAAAAAAAAAAATCCCAGACAAGGGTCGGTAGTCGCGAAAATCACGTGACTTTCCACGTGAAAAATCGTTTTTTGCCCTTTATTACTTCGAATGTTGCGCTATAAGCTTAATAGTACTACCATGTTGTTGACGGTAACCGTAGGTCTCTAATAATCTATCGAAAGTTTATTTTAAGGTTGTTTTGGGTATACTGTTGCTGTTGTTCTTCTTCAATGCTCTCTGTTGCCCTGACCAAACGTCTGAAAGGATGATTTTCCGAAGGAAGGCCTAAAGCTTGGATAGTGTTGCAATGCTCAATTCTTATTCGATACAGAATCCAAAATGGATATACTCGAGTTTGGGGTGGATAGCGCCAGGAACAGGAAAGAAATTAGCTAGTAACTTTGGTATCAGAAGGAAGTTTCTCTTTTGAGCCAAATAGGTAAGGTTCGAAGCGCTGGTACGATATTATACTAAAATCGCTAGTATCTAATATAACAAAAGTTGGTGTTTCGTGTATTTTAATATGTGCCACAGCTCGAAGTTCTTCATGTCAAATAAATGCGAATGACAAAACAGTATCTTCATCAAGGCCTTGCGGTAACAGAGAGACTCGTTTGATCAGATCAATCTTCTGTCTAGAGCCCTTCCTGCAAGTCTGTGAAAGTGGCCACTGTATAGATAAGAATGCTTTCTTAAGTTGTCACTGATGTTGCTTACAGAGAACGTTTATAGTATAAATCACTACCTTCAAGGCAGTCCATGAGAAATGGAGACCTTTATATAGCTTTTTTTGTGGCTGTTTGTTTGATTCATTTCAGTTCACTGGTACTTCAATCTCTTGATACATTCTAACACGCTTTCCGCATCTGGAGAAGCAGGCAAAATTGAACCGATTCAAATACTGTTTGAGCGATCCCCTTTTAGTCACGCAAATGGTGACCCGTATATTCGGTATCACTTCCATATCCACATTCTACTGTCCATCTCCTTTCGCTTTTTTTGTTAATGTGGTGTAAAAATTGCGGTAAACCGACTTACTTTAGACTAACTATTCATGAAAGTAACCACCCAAGGACGATATCAACTGAAAGAGTGCTCAGAGACTGCTCGTAACAGGTCAGTCGTGGGGGTTTTCCTGGTGGATGTGCAGCGGCGCCGATAGAGTTTAATAAGGTTGCCTACATAACGGAAATTTTGGTTATAAGTAATAACTACATTTGGCAGACATTGATACAGGTTGTTCTTGAACTGAAGTACTACAAAGTTGCTTGCTGAAAAGCGTTTCCGCAATGGTTACAGATGAATAAGTAATATAGCTCTTCTTGCACCAGATATTAATGGGGTATTAATTGATGGTAGTTTTTTTCTATCTCCGCCGGATAGGGAGTTTTTCGTTCATGTGTAAGACCAAACGACATCATATCCAATATATCTATGATACTTCAAATGAACAGTTACCAAATCGAAGGCTCAATCAGGTGAAAAGAGTGAAAGTTTGGACTTTCTGGAAAAACTTGGTGTCAGTCTACCTCACCACTTGGGAGTGATATCAAAAAAACCACAATTAAATTTTTTGAGAATGTTGCAATGGGGTTCCAAATCCACAAACACTGTTTAAGCTCAATCATCAGTGTTTGTGTCAGACAAATGTGTTTGTGTCAGATACCACAAAGCCACAAACTGAGAAAGTGCTTAAATGTCTGAATGTTTCATAAACCACAATTTTCGTTTCCCTCTGCTCACCACTTTATTCTGACCACATTATCAAAAATCTGAACTGACAGGACCTGATATTTCCTAGCCCGTATGGATGTTGAGCTAAGATGTTGTCCGCTGTAACATCCACTGATCAGATAGAACCATGAAGCTGATGCATGAACTCGTATGGCCCCGCAGATCTTATCAATTCCAGAGTTAGGTTTCAGTCGGTTGTTGAGTTACGAAGGTGTTTTCCGTAAAGGAGTATAGAGATACATGATCCTGATACCGATACACGTCTGGGACCTGAACTTTTGAAGTGTGATATCTCAGTTCATTGCGATTACACAAAGATTTACGGCTTTTCTTGTTGTCATGTCAGGATGAGTTTTGCGTAGCTCGTGTCTTATTTTTTAATGGGGCAATGGTGAAAGTGACGATGTATCTAAGATGCAGTTGATCTGTACACCATCGTTGGTGGAAAACAAGCAGTTAGATGACCAGATTCAGCACTTCGGATACGAAATCATTGCCTCAGGCTCACCATAAATTTTCCAGGATTTTGCATTTACTCTACTATTGTTTGAGGAATACATTATGAATCGTCACCGTGGGCTTTATTAGAGGATAATTGTATATTATTAATCATTGTTTCTTTTCCAAGTCAGCAACGTCTAACTCTGCCAAAAGGACGGATGCTCTAACTAATTGAATAACATTCGCCGTCTGTTTGAATGCGTAGAATGGAAGACTCACTAAAGTGAGAATACCTGCAATTGAGTAGCTTTCACCAAATAGAGTGACATTGTATAATGGGAAATAATACAAGTACAATCCAAGGTAAAACATCTCGTTGAAAGCACACATGGTGAACAGCACTTTTCTGTTAGTGTAATACAAGTTCAACAACCAACTTGACTCTTTCGTAACTGTTTTGTGAGATTGGCCTCCGGTTTGCAAAGTAGCGTACATGTGCATGTAATGAGAAGCCAAATCTAAAGATACCAACAACTGGAAAAGTAAGGCATAGTCAGGATAGAGTACACACAAGAAACAAATCAAGGATGAAGTCGTACATCTGTCTGTCACCATGTCCAGCACGGCACCGAACCGACTGGTCTGTTTGAAATAACGAGCAGCATAACCATCCAGTGCATCTAATAAACAGGACACGGAATATATAATGATACAGTATAACGGATGACTTCTCATGAGCTGAAAGGAGACAATGGCCGACACAACTCTGAGATAGCCAATATAGTTCGGAATGTAGTGAAAGATAGTTGCAACCGTTGGGTTGCTTGAAGCCTTGGTGCTCATAGCTGCTATTCTAAGTGTTCTAAAGGTGATTTGAAATGGGTTATCTTCTTAGTTGAAGCGATTACAATTTTTTCTTGTTTTCTCAAAAAACCTCGGGCTCGTGATACTTGGTGTGTGTACGGTGCTTAGAGACCTCTATCGTGAGATATTATGGTGAATACCGAGCGAAAGGGTGAAGACTCTTTGAAGGAGAGTTCTGGGTCACTCTTTCCAACTTAGACTCCCCTATTTTGCCCATTTAATCGTGGTTCCTGATTTATCTGCCATTTTACAGAGGCGTCTTACGGGCAAATAAACGAACCGAAATTTTTTTTTGGACAAAGCGATGAGCTCCAGATTCCTTTGTACACATAGATATTACACCACCGCTCTTTTTCAGATGATTGCAGAGATTCCTATTGCCGTGATTTTATCACTTCTGGAACAGCCAAAACCTGAGGAAGTGCAATATGTCTTGAAATCGCTTTATTTATCGCAATCAACTGTTTCCAAAGCTTCGAAATCTGAAATAAACCATCTAACTTCAAGAATTGGAAATTTATTGAACTCTAATGACGATCACAGCAAATGGTACGGGTGTCACTTGGTTCAAGTCATTGCTACTAATCCGATCATTTTAACCACCAGCGGCCAAAACTACATCGTTTCATTATTGAAGATCATCAACGACTCCAAAACTATTCCAGTCAATTTGAAAAATGCATCATTAGCTTTAAATACTGTTATGAAAGGTATCAGGGGTAAACCTGTTTTAACAAGGGAAATATTAACTCCAAACTTACCAAATATTATCTCTTCATTGATTGAGAAATTGGAAAAGGATATTGTCACAATCTTGCCAATTTTGCAAACCTTGACATTGAAAAACACTACGACTTTCAAGCCATTTTTGAGCAAATTTGAAGCAAAACTGATTAAATTGCTAGGTAAGGAAAACTTTGGAACTTTCGATAAATCCTTACAGAAGCAGGTGAGTACATGTTTTGCATACACAAATTTGGTTAGTCAAAACCATCAACAGCAACAACAGAGTGGTCATGCAATCCAAGCTTTACCTGATGATCAATGGAGAGTTAAAATTTTCCAAATCTTGAGTGAATTAAGTTCGGTTATCGAAATCTATGATAATTTAATCGAAATAAAGGAAGAAGCAGACCTAGTTGAGCTTTTAGCTTTACTTTCGTCGAAATATTCTGACTCTAAGAACTTTATCTTTCCATTCTTGAAAATTGATCTAAGTAGACCAATCACTATATTGTCTATTTCCAAGAGAATTAATGTGTTGATTCAACTATTGATTGCATTTATAACTTCCCCAACCCCGTTCCCACTTAGAATTCCATTAGGGACCATTGTTAATGCTGGTAATCTGTTGTCCAGTTTGTCTTTGAATTACATCCCTTTCAAGAGAGAGCTGTCTAGAGATGAAGATATCAAAAAGATTATTTCTAACGATGTTACCAATTCTCAATCAATAGGTGCTGAGTTGATTTATGAAATCACTTTGAATTACAAAAGATTGGTTTTGCCGCACCTCAAATCAATTTTATCAAGTTTGGAAGTTGCAATTCCTGTTGAAAAGACTAAGCTTAAAGCAAATTCTAAAGTTATCAAAGTTGATGAGGAATTCGCATTGAGCATCGAATCTGAGTTACTGCAAGTGATCCAATCAAGTGTGGAGCTATTCAAAATAGCTGATGGCGTAACCGAATACGACCTGGTCAATAAATTGATTGATGTCAGTATCCTGTTGTTAAAGAAAAGAAAACCTTTGGACGGTTTACTAGATAAGCAAGAAAACAAGCATCAGGAACAAACTAATCAACAAAAGAACAAGAAAAATAAGAAAAGAAGTAAAGACGCAACTCCACTATCAGATATCTTATCGCATTCTGCATTATTTGAATTAGAGCCACCAAGCCACACAATTTCAGTCATTTTGAACTTATTTGAAATCATCTTAAAGAAATTCACGAAGGTTTCAATCAATTCAAGATTGAAAGTTGTCAAATATATTATCTCCCAATCGGTTAAGCAAACTTCCAATAATGGTTATATCAATGTTCAACTGGTAAGACTTTTGGAAACTATTGTCTTGTTCCCTGGAGAAGGTGAAGTTTATTCATTCTTGCCTATTATCAAAAGATTGCTACCAAATAGTGAAAAGTTGAGTCTGTTGACCAATCCTAGATTTCCTCCTTTGGACGTCAAGTACAAGGTCAAGAAACAAGATATTTCCCAGATAGAAGAAGACTATGATGAAGAGGAAGAGGAAGAGGACGACAGTGTCATAATTGAAGAATCTAAGGAGGAGGAAGCCCAGCAAGACTTCTTGAAGGACTTTAAGGGACAAGACGAACCTGCTTCTCCCTCTAAAAAAGAAGCTGTTTTCAAAACAGATGAAGAGATTAAAACTTTGGAATTCGCAAAACCCGCAGTGGAAGTTCAAATCCAAGAAGAAACCGTTGTTGAGGTTGGACCGGCTTCAAGAACGAGATCTTTAGAAAAGGATGAAGATGCACCTTCAAAACGCATCAAGATTGACGGAAAGTCTGAAGTATCAGCAAAGGAAGTTAAAATTGTTGATGATGATGCGCATGATGGGCTGAACAGTAGTGACGGTGAATTCGAAATCCCAGATATTGAGGTTGATAGCGATGAAGAGTGAACTGTGTATTTTTGTATAAAAACAGTGTTCGACAAATGTATTTTTAAGGTGTGTTTTTCCCAAACCCCGGTCAAAAAGGTGTAAGCACTACCAAGATCTGAAATAAGACAAATATGAGGACATTCACACTTTCGCAACGTACATTTAGGAAGCAACTTGTCTAGCCTTGGTAACATAATATGGCACCTTCTCTTCTAGATCTTCCTCATGAACTCATACTGAAGATCTTGGTTAATTTCCAGTCCTATCACTCTTACAAAGTACTGTTACAAACGTCTAAATCACTGCGAAAGATTCTGCGAGAGATCATAGTCGTTATCAACGACATCAGTTATCCAGGCGAAGATGGGTTGGTTCATTTCAATCTGAATCAAGTATCGATTGAGCAAATGAATCAACTCATTCAGAGGTATGACTATTTTGTTTTCAACCTGTCTTGCACAAATGAGGTCACAGACACTATAAGACTAATGAAGATTATCTTGAAAAACCTGCAGACAAGGGGCACATACCATTCAATAACAATAAGTAACAATCACAGCTCACAAACCATCAACAGAAACCCTTTAATTAGATTCTTACTGCCTAAAATGAACTCAATATACGCCGAATTCTTTTTCCCATCAATTAGAACGATTAACGGGTTTGATGACTTAAGGTTGTTGGACAACACCAATTGCTATTTTGATCAGTTGGTGAGGTTGACCATTGGTAGTTTTTCATTTCAATTATTCAGTTTGAAAGCTCCACTGTTAAAGACGATGAATTACAGTGACCAGCTGAAGAAAAGAGCATTCACCGAGTCAGTTAGTGCCAGTAAGATATCATATTCCAAGTTTTTAACCAATCTGAGCTTTACCAAAGAGTTGGAACTTCTTGAGATTGTCAACCGGGTGGACCCTCTCACGTTGAATCGGTTCCAAAATCTCAGGATCTTGAGGATCTATGGTGATCATGTCACTAAATCGTTCAAGTTGGACTTTTTCGAGAATTTGAAGGAACTGGTTATTACGAAATGCTATTTGTTTGAAGAGATCTGGAACTTGAAGCATCATACGATAGTCAATAGCAATCTTGAACTATTAGATCTGTCCAATAATAAGTGTTTCAAACAGACTATTCGAGGAGAGTTCGGCAAACTGAAAGAGTTGAATCTGTCACATACCAATATTACCGAGCCACCACAACTTATGAGGTCGCATCCTGATAGTGAAGGGCCATTAACAGAGGATAACTACGGGAAGTATCATATCGTTGTCAACTTGGAAGGCTGTAGTAACCTAGGATAGATCCTCATTCACCATTTCAATTACTAATGCATCATGCATCGTTCAATTTGTAAGCAGAGCTACAGTTATGCTACTTAAATACATCAACACATCCCTCCCTTCGTCCATCCCAGTACGTTTCGATCCAAGCCTATTGAGTTTTGAATGTCGAAATACAATCCCCAACTTACTGTTGATGCTTCACCTGAGGTCACAGGTTACTTTCTACCAAAGCCACAAGCTCCTGTTGGCTCCGTCAAGAATGATAAGTCAAATGAGCCTGTTCCAAAGTTATTCCAGCCATTGAAGATCAAGGGACTGGAGCTTCACAATAGAGTGGTAGTTAGCCCTATGTGTACATACTCTGCTGCTCATGATGGTCCAGAAATTGGCCACCCAACTCTTTTCCATCACATACATTATGGTGCATTCGCCTTGCGAGGTGTCGGTGCTATAGTTGTCGAGGCAAGTGCTGTTGTTCCAGAGGGTAGATTATCGCCAGAAGATGTTGGTATTTGGAATGATGGGCAGGCATTGAAGTGGAAGGGAATTGTTGATTTCGCTCACTCTCAAGGTACCAAGATCGGTATTCAATTAGGTCACGGTGGTAGAAAGGCAAGTGGTGTTGCACCTCATAGGTTTTTACAAGCTGGCGTTAGCAGCGCAAACAATGGATGGAATGATATACCTGGTAAATTTGTGGGCCCCTCTGCTATTTCTTTCAGTGAACAATCTTATCCTGTTCCTCATGAATTAACTGTCGCAGAAACCAAAGACATCGTTCAAGCTTTCAAAGATGCTGCCAATAGAGCCTACAATATTGCAGGTTTCGATTTTGTCGAGATTCATGGGGCACATGGATACTTGATTAGTTCATTCTTGAGTGGGACTTCTAATAAGAGAACTGATGAATACGGTGGATCTTTTGAAAATAGATCAAGAATCTTGGTGGAAATTGTTGATGCAGTCAAAGATGATATTCACCCATTATTCGTTCGTATTTCAGGAACTGAATCAGCTGAACACATTGAAGGATCCTGGACAATTGAAGATTCACAAAAGTTGGCTGACTTGCTAGTCGAGCATGGCGTCGATTTATTAGATATCAGTAGTGGTGGTAATAATAAAGATCAAACTAGACGTGCGAATACAGCCGGTCACCAAGTCCCATTATCAAAGGCTGTTAAAAACCATGTTGGTGATAAGCTGCTTGTTGGTGCTGTTGGTCGCATCAACAGTGGTAAGTTAGCTAATGAAATTTTAGAGGAAGGATCTGCTGATTTGATTTTCAATGGTAGAGAGTTTTTGAAACATCCAGGCTTGGTTTGGGCTTTTGCTGATGAATTAGGAGTTAGATTGAATGCTGCAGTTCAATATGAATGGCCATATTACCATCCACCCTTTTTACCGCCATCCGAGGATCTGTGAATCTGAAACGATTTAGCGATACATGGGTTCTGCTTCAAACTTCAAGCAAATGTTCATTAGATTGAATGGTCGAGAAGGATTTCTGTTCTCACTTTTATAGATTATGTGAGGAACACATAGACGCAAATAGATATTGTTCACGTTTAGACATTACTGTAGGGGATTTTTAACTACTTGAAAAATTTCAATTAACATCAAAATAATAGCTAGATGCTATATCTAGTATCCAACAAATTTGTATACTGGCGAACACATCAACCTGCATGGGGTGATCAGTTAATGGCTGAGGTGGCAATCATCACGACATGAACAGGTATATTTATGATTATATGGTAAATGTTAGAAATGCAAGATCTCTAATGTTTGAACTTTTCGTTTAGCAGAAAGTACGACGGTTTACTCCGAGGGCGCGATTACGTCACTATTTCCGATGTAACCGGACTGAGACCTGTCACTAAAGGATAGATAGACCTCATGAGCATCGACCTGAAGCACAAATGGTGCAGCTGCTGTCTTAAAAAGGTGAATCAACTAGCTTCACTGGTATACATCTACTGGTCTGCCACAGCTAAGTATCACATAGACCGAGCGCTGGAAGTAGTTTGGGCTGCAATATTAAATTTGACAGCTATATTTAGCGGCGATAAAAACTGAAAAACATTGGGGCAATTATGGATCAAAACTTATTAATGTCTTGCCTTCATTTGATTAACGTCTAACTAATCTAATTCATTCTCTCAAAGTGTTCATAGTAGATATTGGTTTTGCACTCCTAGCTTGACATAATTTGGAATAGGACAATATACATCATAGCCCAGTAATCCATTCAAAGATGACAAACGTTCATTTCTTCGTTCTTGTGCATGGGTAAGTAAACGAGAGAGTTCCGAGCAAGTCTCACATTACTGACGATTTTAAGTTTATGGGGAGGCGCTGGCCATTTGAAAGCCATAGAAGATGTCATTAGGAGGAACGTTGTTGATTCCAAGGAGGAAATCCATATACTTAGACCCAAATCGTCCTCTCTTTTCAAAACGTATGACGGCATTGAGATCATTGGCCAGCGAATGTTGAAGGAAATATTCGATGAAATTAAGAGATTAGCTGATGAAGATATAACCATAACTAAGATCAGCATCATCGGATATTCATTAGGGGGTATTGTTTCCCGTTATATCATTGGTGAATTGGAGAAAATTAACATTTTTGACCACATTGAGCCGCAGTACTTTGCAACGTTCGCTACACCACATGTGGGCACCTGGTTTTTCAAGAAACGGTTCAAGGTATTGAATATCCTAGGGTCAAATTTAATTGGTTTGGTGGGTGCTCAATTATTCATCAAGGATGAGGAGAAAATCTTTGTCAAGTTATCCGAGGGGGACTATATCAACGGCTTGAAGAAGTTTAAAAAAAGGTTCCTGTTTGCCAATATTCGTCACGACAGAACAGTCAATTTTGCTACTTCTTTTATCACGGATAAGAATCCTTTTGATGCCCACTGGGAGCATCTTAAACTTTCATTTGATTTCGACGGGGATCAAGAGCTGCCACTTTATAAGATTAGAGGAGTTGAGGTGAAACCCAAAATTGTAAACTTCGCAGATTCTACTTTCAGAAGCGCAAAAGACAAGAGGCCCAACCTTCCGTTGTATAAGAAGGTCAGATACGCTGGGATACTCTTATTAGCCGCACTTATCCTACCAATTTGGATTCCATTTGTATTTACAGCAAGTACAATTGGATCAATAGTCAGTTATGTCATTGTCAAGACATATCGAAGACCTCAAGCCCCAAAGTTGAAGGAAGTGTTGAGCATAAGCTTGGACGATAGCGATAGCGATGACGATAAAGGAGTCGGATTCAAAGAACGTCTTGATGAAGCTGCTGAGGAAGCGTTTGAAAACGCTGCCAATATTGGACAATACGACCCCCAGACGGAATCACCTTTACATCGGGAGAGTGCAAAGGATGATGTTTACGATTCCGAACAGGAAGAACACCTGCTACAGACAGTCAAATCGTTTTACAAAGGAGTTGATGGAACGTTCAAAAACCCAAACGTTCACGACTCTGAGCTGTTTCATGAGACAGAAGCATTACCGTTGGACGAAGACCGTTTAAAAATCCTCAAGAATTTGAGTGAGCTGGATTGGATAAAGTTTGCAGTATATGTGAATGTTCTGAATGCTCATGATGGCATCGTGGCTCGAAAAGGGCTTAAGAAGAGCACAGTCAAGGGGATTGCTACAATTTCACTGCTTTCACATCTCCTGAACGAAGACATCAAGGATTCGTACAAGAAATCCTAGGTAGTGGACAAAAAATAGGAATGCTTTTTGAGATTGTGCATAGAATAGAGGAGTAAGATTTTATGAAAAACAGAACCGTATTGTTACAGTAACTAAGAACCGCTGCTGGTCCTCGAGCGACCAAGCTGCCACGTAAAGGCGCATGCAATATGTATTATCATGTCAACGTCAACTGCAAGGGATTAGACTACCCGATTCGGACATATCATAACCGCAGATTATGCCGTTGCTTAAATTTTTATCTTACTATTCTAGTACAACTCCAGAAAGATCTGAGATATAGGAATATTTGTGCTAGCTGCTACTGTATTTAGTGATTCAATGAGTGCTACAGACAGACCCTTCTTGAATGAACACAACCTTCCCAATGACGATGATTCATCTTTCGATCTCTCCCGAGATGAAGGGGATGTTACATATGCCACATCATCAGCCACCTTTAGTCAAAGTTCACGATTTCAACAAGTTTCACTTCCCTTAATCAAGCTCAAACACAGGATTGCTTCAGTATGGATTGAGAAGGTGGTACCCAGCATCGGGTTATACCTTATCATCTTATCGCAATTCTTCAACACAGTTATGAATGTTACCACTAAACTGTTGGAAACGGATCCAGATTTTGAAGAACCCATCCATCCCTTACAAATTCTTTTTGTCAGAATGCTGATCACCGTTACTGGTTGCTATTTATACCTGAGATACATAAGAAAGGAACCTGAGATCCTTGGTCCTAGAGACTTGAGATGGTTGCTAGTCTTGAGAGGTGTTGTTGGGTTTTTTGGTGTGTTTTCGATGTACTACTCCTTGATGTACTTATCGGTTTCTGATGCTGTTGTTATCACTTTTTTGGTTCCTTCAGTAACTGGATTTTTAGCATGGGCTATTCTAAGAGAGAGATGGAGCCTACTGGAAGCTGGTGGCGGACTAGTTTCTCTGGTTGGTGTGTTGCTAATTGCCAGACCAAGTTTTCTCTTTGGGAGACCAGAAAACTCAAACCACGCAATTGAAAGTTCCGATCCTGAGGAGAGATTATTGGCCACCATGGTTGGACTGGTCGGCGTTGTTGGTGCCAGTAGTGTCTACATTGTGATTCGGAAAATTGGTAAGAGAGTACACTCTTTGATAACTACCCAATATTTCGCTGCATGGTGTGTTTTTATCAGTTTAAGTGGAATAATTGTTATTCCAGGACTTTCTTTTAAAATACCCCATACAGGAAGACAATGGTTCCTATTTTTTACTTTGGGTATCAGTGGATTTCTGATGCAGTTTTTGTTGACAGAAGGTATTCAGAGAGAAAAAGCTAGTAGGGCAAGTGCGATGCTTTACACACAAATGGTTTATGCCATTTTCTGGGAAATCACAATCTGGAATCATTTGCCAAACATCTGGAGTTGGTTAGGGATTATCATAATTTTGGGATCAGCATTTGCAGTGATTTACTACAAACCTGTGGATAAGATGAAATTGGATGCGGAGACTCCAATGGCACCTTTGTCGACTGAAGATGACCGTGATGATCTCAGTCTCCATTCTCTAACGTCTAGATAGATTGATACATACTCCGCCTTATTTTGAAGACATTGATGTAGTTGTTCACCTTTGACAAACCAAGATCAGGGGAAACACCGTTAACTTCGGGCTTTGAATTTTTTTTTTGACACATTTTTCCTTAGCATTGAAAAAGCAACGAGAGCCACAGGAGCACAATGTAGATACAATAATGTATCGAATCGCTATGGCCCTTATTGATTGCATCTCTCTTCCCCCATCTTTCCTAAGAACTTTATCAACGCTAGTAAATACCTCGGAAGTTTGACCGTCCCTGATCTCTTAAGGAGCTACAACAATGTCGTTCTGTGAAAACTATAGCCGGAGGAACATTGAGCCTTACAATGTTCTCATTGGTCAATTTTGTGCCTCAGTGATGTTGAACACAACCAAGCAACTACAATTTTAGCATTCTTCATCTTGCACGAGAAGTTGAACAGGAGAGAAGTGGTATCTGCTGTTTGGATGGTGTCCAGTTCACAGCATTTCTTAGTTTACACTGATAGCTGGCTCTGTTTCAGTAGTGGTAATTATTCTGAGCCTCCAATTGACTGTTTGTTCTAATTCTTTTAAACAGTGGTTGTTCATCGCATTGAATCGCATCAACGGCTTTTCAAATTCAGTTGCTCTTCACTACTGGCTTGCAAAAAGAGAAGACATGCATTACTTCGCTGATGATATACACTGAAACTATCTTCGGTCGGTTTTGGAAATACTAGGATTGGAACCATACCCCAAATATATGGAGTTGGTGGTCGCTATATTAAGCTCTGCTCTACTTAAAATCTATTACAAATCAAAAGATGAAGAACAGGATGAATTTATTAGAGTTGAGAATGATGAGGAAACAAGTGTCGAAGGAAAATTTTGAGCTGAATTATTTTCATAAAGACGCTGCAGTGAAGACTACCATTACAGAAACTAATACTAGATGAATACACTTATATTACAAAAACAATTCCCTTTTCTCTTTTTTCAATCACTAAAATCATCTTCAGGTGGAACATATGGTGGGGGTTTAAAAAACTCTTGGTCAGCAACAACTGCCTGCTTGAAAGCTTCTTTATCATCAACAAATTCATACAAATACTCCAATTCTAAATCATGAACTTGTCTACCCAAGATAACCAAAGAGTGTAATGGTTCACCGGACTCATAGTCACATAATTCTCTCAATGTAGCAGCCTTGAACTTCTGTTCTGGAGAACCTAATCTTGAAATTGCAACAGCTGGGGTTTCTGGGGTATAGCATTTTTCCCCTCTTTTCTCTTCAATTTCTAATAGTTGTTGAGCAGCAGTTTCAATAGACATATATCTTGGTGGTTCATAAATCAGTCTACCTCTTGCCATGTTTTCAATACTTTGCTCTTTGACTTTGATATCTAACAAGCAAAGTGAATGCAGACCAATCTTTCTATTTTCCAAGATCTTATCATAGAAGGAGTCTGGTCTCCAGTTATCAGTGAAGAAAACCAGAGAAATTGTTTGACCGAACTGATATAGCTGCAGACCACAGGCACCGACAGCATTCATCACAGAAGCGTTATGAATAGCCTCAACTTTGATACCTAATTCTCTAGCTCTAATAATCAGGTCCGTATGAGTCGTAGCTCCAAATGGATCACCAACAACCAAAAATGCAATGTCATCTTCTTCTCCTCCGGCTAAAATCTCATCAGATCCACCTTCAACAAGTTCTCTATCAGCTAGGATAACCTCACGGCCATAGAATTTTTCCAATGACTCTTTATCAGCAGCCATTAAAATGGATGTATATGCCTCTAAATACACTCTTTTACATCTCTTAACGATCTCAAGACCGCGGACGGTTATATCCGTCTCATACGAAAGACCCAGCCCGATAACATACAACATTTCCAACAGTTATACGCTACAATAGTAAGTCAAAGAGACTGAGCTTCCAAACCAGATGAGCTTTGAAAAAAAAAAAAAAAAAGTTAACCGAAAACGTCAGAAAGCTCACGTGACCAAGATCCTACATTGTGTTTAGAACCGTTTTCCGTTCTTCGTTGGCAAGCTTCTGCTACTTTGAAGTGAGTTTGCGGTGCAGAAGATGGTACAGCGGATAGAAGTGAGGCGAAAAGCCAAGAATTCTGCCCTTCCGGTCCTGATCACTCTTGGGATGGTCTATTTATCGTGGATATATGCACAGCATGTGTGTTGGAATGAAGTCTACCAGTTTCATTCGAAGGCCACTGGAATTGGGCTGATTATCGGAAATTGCCTAATAGTGCTACTGATCTATTTGATCTGGCTACAGACGATGCTAACTGGGCCAGGAGTGCAGCCGAGACTCCCGTTATTCAAGCTGATCAAGGATGAGAGAACGGATTACAGATCAATTGAGCCACCGGAATATTTCTTCAGTGACATTAATGGGTACCCTATCTGGTGCTCTACCTGTGAGTCAATCAAGGCCAATAGAGCACATCATTCTTCAAATATGAAACGCTGTGTTGCCAAGTTTGACCATTTTTGCACGATGATTGGAGGGTCTATTGGGAAGAAGAACTACCGGCTATTCATACAGTTCATGTTTTGGTGTTTTAGCTATTTTCTTTACATAGGGGTGTCAGCTGCAGTATACGTACCGAGGATTAAAGAGAGAAGGGGATCAGTGAATGGGAACCTGATAGTTTTGTTCGTTGCTGTTCTGTTTTGGATGATCATGCTATTTGCCTTGTTTGTATCCCATTTAATCTACATCCATAGAAATATTTCATCAATTGATGATATCCTGGCCAAGAGACACCGGAAACAGAAGACCATAAACGACCAATTTTTGAATTTTGCATATAACGGAGAGAGATATGTTCTGCGAATCAACCCAAATACAGATTACATCTGGGATAAAGGATTCTTGAAGAACTGGAAGGAGGTTATGGGCGATAACGTGCTCTTTTGGATCGTTCCTTGGGGATCAAGTGTGCATAGTACCGGAGATGAGGAAGCAGGCAGTTACAGTGGACTTCTAGGAGACTATAATGAGGAAATAAGCGAGCAATGGCGCAGCACACTCATCGAGAGAATAAAGAACGGCGATTACCTCAGCAAAAGCTAACTTTTTTTATTTTTGACACATTTCTCTAAAAAAAAAAAAAAAAAAAAAAATCAAAAAGGACTTTATGAGCCTCCAAACTTTTGTGTTATAATTGAGTCCTCGAAGGGAAAGAAGATGTCTTATTCGAACGGAGACGAATCGTTGCTAACGCATGAACACGGTGGATATGGCTCTGCGGCTGTGGCTCCATTGAAAAACGACAGTTCGAGGAAGAAACGTGGGTTGTATTACCGCTACTGTATTGTTGCTTTAGCCTCTACTTTACTTGCCGTTATTGCTTTCTCGATAATCAGTGCAGTGGTGGTGATTCCGCACGCACAAGAATATGTGAACCAGTCTGTTGAGGTTGATATAAGGCATGTTGAGCTGGATAGCATCACTAAGAATGGAGTCAATGTGAGGGTGGAAGGGATAAATACTGTTAATTATGATGGGATAGAGAGCGGATTTGCTTCGAGCTTGTTTAGGCTCAGTGGAGGTCTGATGAGAAGTGCCTTGATTGAGATGAATAGTGTTGAGCTTCAAACGATGATCAATGTCGGCGATGGAAAGCAGGAGCTGGTATCTATTGGAAAAGTTGATGTTCCTGATTTTAAAGTTAACATTGGGGATGGCCAGATCACTATTTTTAGTCTGCTAGTGTCGATACAACCTAATACAGCTAAGATCTTAGGTTTGATCAAGGACTTATTGCAACACCCGGATAAGATTTTCAAAGTCTATGGATCCACCATGTTGAAAGTTACTTTAGGTGGTGGTATTATACCCATCAGTGGGATTAAGATTGATTTCGAACATGATATCATTGGAGAGAATTATTTCCAACTCAGGGGAGACGAATTGAAGATCGATAACTTACTAGTCAATGAGACTGATTCAGCGTATGATATCCAGTTTGGACTAAGCCTACCTAATCCAATTCATAATAAGTTGTTTGCGTTCCAAGTACCTAGTCTAGGATGGGAAATATTCATTCAAGATTGTTACAATAAATCAGTGATCAGTTTCTTTGATCATGATGTGATAACTGAAGAGTTTAGAATATCTACCTCAGATGAGGTTTTAAACGTTGGTATAAGGACTTCGATATCAGAATTGAACCCAAGTTTATCGGATCAGTGTTACCTCAATGATGTGAATTTAACACCGATGAATATCCTAATTGATCAGTTCATGAATAATAAGACGTTACCCGTGATGGTTAGAAACAGCAAAGGTTCTCCAGAGTACCCTAGTTTCATTAATGAGATCTTGAGCCATCTTGAGTTTAAGATTGATTATTATTCAAACTTTGAAATCTCTAGATTGCTTGATTCTGTATCCTTGGATTTTCTAAAGTTTGAATTCCAGAATGGCAATATCAACAAACCAATAATAAATGGAGAAATCAACATGGTGATTAATATGCCCCTCAATTCCAGTACGAGCAACCTACGCAATCTTGAGATTTCTGAGATTCGTGCTAGTCAAAATTCAGATTCATCAACTATTCCAATAAAATTGTTTCATCAGGATAAGGAATTTGGAGAGGTGAATTTCATCGATTGGCATGATTGTGAAAATCAACTGATTGACGATAAACTCTTTGTGAAATTTTTGCTCAATCAAGAAGAGTTGGCAATTACAGATAAGACAGTGTTTGGGAAAGTCGTCAACGATGTATTTAAGAACGGGAAATCTAGCATATTCATTGACGCCATAATGGATTGCTTGGTGCATACGCTTATTGGTGATTTCCAGGTTAACGGTATCAGTGTGAATAGTGAATCGGAAATTACTAGAGGTGAGGGGATAATGGCAGAGTTATAAGATACTTTTTTTTTTCTTTTTTTGTTTCATCAATACATGTCACATACGTACGAGTTTATAATTTATTATTATTGTAGAGTTGTGATGATATATACATTACACTATAAATATAGAAACAAGGATTTTTGGCAAGGGGCCATTATTCAACGATGTGATCGATGTTTTGTCAGTTCAACTAACCTGGTGGTAAGTCACCAACATCAACGACAGTGTCTTCTGCAACTGCGACTTCCTCTTCAGCAACCAATGGGGTTCTTGGTAAAGCCATCATACCTGATCTTGCAGCTTCCAAGATACCAAATGGTCTCATTAGGGTCAATAGGGCGGAGATTCTTGTTGGTTTAGCACTTAGTTCAATAATACAGTTCTTGTCACTGATATCGACGACTTTACCACCGAATTTCTCAACGATTTGAGTAATGGCATGCAAGTAATCATGTTTCAATCTAAGAATCTCAGAGACTGATAAGTTTTTTGGATGGAATCTTTCATCCAATTCAGCGTTAGAGGCTGAATCAACATCAAGTTCCTCTTGACTGCCATGATGCTTCAATAGATCTTGGAAGTATTCTGGACCCAATAAAGAGATTCTAGCTAACAATAGTTCCCTCTTGATTATATCAGAGTTACTGTAATCCAGAACAGCATAGACAGGAACCAAACCTTCGATTTGTCTTCTTGCCTGTTCAATAACGGCATCTTTTTCCTTCAAGATTATAGTCATTCTTGATAAGTCTTTAACTTCAGTGTTTGAAACGACTAAAGAGTCAATGTTGAACCCTCTTGCAGCTAAGGTACCAGAGACCAAGGATAGCACACCTGGCTCATTTTGGACCAAACAGTTCAAGACGTGTTGCTTTAAGGGAGATTTGGTCTCAGTTGGAGCTTCGTACAAGATCGAGGCGACAGCACCTTCAGTTGTCCATTTTGGTGTTTCCAAAGTAGGTAAAGGTGGTCTCTTTTTGTTTCTGAGTAGTTTGTAGGCCAGGGCAGAAGTTGATGACGAGGAATGGCGAAGTTGCAGCTGAGAGACAGCTCTGGAGGAGGAGCCTCTTATAACGGACTTCAGCATTGTGTGGATGTGTGCAAGTAAAGCTCGTATGCAAATGTTGATATGATTCATAGCTTTTTTCTTTGATTTTTCACTTTTGCTTCCTTTTCCCCAGAGCGGTGTGGCCGGGACAGGCGATGCAGGTCACGTGCCCATGCCCGCTTCTGAGCGGAACAGGCGTCCTTTCAGAGCTCTCTCCTTTGTGTCTGCGTTCATACGTTATAGGCGTCAGTGGCAGCAAAGGTGGAGCACTCACAACAACGTCCCATACGCTGCAATGTCACGATCGCGGGCCACAACTGCTACGTCGCAACGGTCGCACTCCTCTCAGACGACGCACCAGGTGGATGCTCTAGTTGACTGGAACTGGAAGGACCTGCGAGGAACCCCTTCAAGGCCAATCAAGTTTGATACAAATCTAAGCAGTTTCAAGAAAGATGAACTGAGTAGCGACAAGTTTAGTAAGTTCAATATCGTATTGAACAAAATAGAGAACAAGGCACTGAAAATCAGAAACCATTATTCGCTGGCGAAAGAACTCGACGAAACAATGAGCTGGTGTGATGACTACGTTGATAAATGAGACAATGAAAAGTTATGCGTCATAATAAATAGCCCAGGATATTAAGGAACCAGGCCGTGTTTCTATTCATTCAAAAGGCTTCTGAAAATGCGTTTTGTAGTCTCTTACCAACTAGTTCGATAAATTCCTCAGTAGTTACATATGATTCTCTGTCAGTTCTACCGGTAGCCAAAGCAAGATCTTTAGTCATGATACCATCCTCTTGAACAGTGTCTAAAGTAGCCTTTTCTAACAATTCACCGAATTTGACAACGTCTGGAGTAGAATCCAATTTACCTCTTTGAATAAGACCTCTAGTCCAGGCAAAAATGGAAGCAATCGAGTTTGTGGAAGTCTCTTTACCTTGTTGATGTTGTCTGTAATGTCTGGTGACAGTACCATGAGCAGCTTCCGATTCAAAAGTCTTTCCGTCTGGGGTGACTAAAACCGAAGTCATTAGACCTAATGAACCAAACCCTTGAGCAACGATATCTGACTGAACATCACCATCGTAGTTTTTCATGGCAATGATGTAACCACCTTTTGATTTCAACATTTGGGCAACCATGTCATCGATTAATCTATGCTCGAACCAAATACCCTTAGCTTCGAACAATGGTTTGTATTTAGATTCATAGAGGCCTTCAAAGACATCTTTGAATTTACCATCATATTTCTTCAAGATGGTATTTTTAGTGGTTGAGTATAAATTCAAACCCCTTTCTAGAGCTAATTTGAATGATGCTTCTGCAAATCCTTGGATAGATTCATCAGTGTTGTACATGGCAAGAGCAACACCTGCACCTTCAAAGTCGTAAACTGGCCATTCTAAATCCTCATTTTTACCATCTGAGGATTTGAAAACTAGCTTCAATTCTCCAGCACCTGGGACAAGGACATCTGTGGCCCTGTATTGATCACCAAAGGCATGTCTGCCGATGATGATTGGTTTCTCCCATTGTGGGATGATTCTTGGAATTCTTGGAATGACAATTGGTTCCCTGAAGACAGTACCACCTAAAATGTTTCTAATGGTACCATTTGGTGATTTCCACATCTTCTTTAGACCAAATTCTTCCACTCTTTGCTCATCTGGAGTGATGGTGGCACATTTGACGGCGACACCATACTTCAAAGTGGCTTCAGCTGAGTCAATGGTGACTTGATCGTTGGTTTGGTCTCTGTATTCGATACTCAAGTCGTAATACTTCAAGTCAATGTTCAAATATGGGGTAATCAAAAGATCTCTGATCAACTTCCAGATGATTCTGGTTTGTTCATCACCGTCCATTTCGACGACTGGAGTCTTCACTGTGATTTTGTTGACCATGACGCTTGTAATAAATCGAAAGCTGTTGTTTATACTGCGGCCCACGTTGAAGTTTACTCTACCTTCATCTCCAAAGTAAGTGCTTCTTATATAGTAAAAGGGCACTTCCTCTTCACCGAAATTCAGATCATAGTACCGATTCTGTCCCAGCGCGAATCCTGTCACAAACTTCGCTTCCGAGACTTCTCCGTAGGACTCCTTCGGCTTTTGGCGAGACCCCACACATTTCTGGGCGCAGAATGGCGAAAACAGCGCGCGCCAGTTTCGGAGTCTCGTGACGAAAGGGGAAATTCTTGCCTCTGCCAGCCGCCTCCGGCTGGACACGGTCGGCTCTCCGAGTAGCCCCGGCGAGTACAAAAACCACGTATAACTACCACTACCACTACCGTGTATAACAAATACTCTTTTGTTATCTCTCTATAATACACACTCAATCACCTGTCAATATTAAACGGAACATCCCCAAAAATATCGTACAAAGAGGCTTCACCCATGAACCGATCGATGTCAGCCATGTCGAACTTTTTCAATCCCATTGTGTTGGGTTCAAAAATATTGTAGTCGTTAAGAAAGGCAGGATTTGACACATTTGTGCTCGTTGTGCCCGATATGATATGTAGCAGATCGTCGTTCGGTTGGGAAACTCGAGGGTTGTCCAATGATGAAGCGGTGGCAGTGCCTCCATTCCCCATGCCCGACGCCGATAGAAGCTTCTCATCATCTTCAAAGAAACTTCTTTCGTTGAAGACAGCTTTTGTTTCTGCGGGTTTATCTAATAAAGTAGTGTTGTTATTTGCAATCATTTGAATCCACAATCTATCAATTTCTAAATCTGTCTTACAGCTCTTATTCACATGTAGAGATTTTGGGTCAGAGAGACCCTTTTGACATGGGGAAGATGCTCTAATGGTGGCTTCGCCGTTGTTGTCGTTCAAGAGGCTTGTGATTGACGCGATCTCTGGCGGCGCCTGCGTCGCTGGGTACGGCAATGGCTGATATTGGGCATGTTCCGGATAGACAGTAGGTGCCACAATGAAATGTTGATATGATCTTTCTTTGTCCTCTATAGTTGTGCCGCTGATATTATTCAACTTGGCTCTATTCAATAACACCATCAACACCTCTTCATATTTGCTGGTTGAGGTTATTTCTAGCATTCTATTGAGATCGGAATCGCTCATTTTCATCAACTCATTTTCACCCTGCATGTTTTTGAAGTAATCTTTTGCTTCAGTATCTTTAGAAAGTTTTGAATTTTCTTCACTGCTTCTATCCCAAATATTATTTTCTAAGTTAGTGAACAAACCTGATAGACGATTAAGGGCTTTTGTAGTTCGCCATGCATGGAAATAGTCAGAACATAAACTTTGGAAACCATCTTTCAAAATATCGAACTTTTTTGAGGTCTCTTGTAAGATCTTGCACACAATAGCATGATTCTTGAAATCTTTATGGTTGAATTTTATATCCAAGCAACGTGATATCAAACCGACTTGAACTTGATGCGTCTTCTGCAACGAGGTTATCAGTGTTGGTATGATGATTAACTGCGAACCTGATCCGAATATGGAATCAAAATAGTCCGTCTTCTGATTGTTTGTTGTAATCATCAGATACACTAATGAGTTCAACTCCATTGCGGTATCAACCATTTTAAGGAACATCGAGTGATTATTTGGGAACCTTAGGAAAATATGATAATATATCACATATAGCGAGGTTTTCAGTTCAATATAATTAATAAATTTGAACAGTTTTGAAATTGTATCTTGTAAGGTGAAGTTTTTCAAAAGAAGGATGCTGTTAATATCTTTGAAATTTTCATCAACAAAGTTTTCTAACCTTTTCAACTTCGGATTCAATTCATCAACTCTTAGCATTGTTTTAATGTTCAATATCAATTTCAAAATATCTCTTATTATCTTATTGATTTCATCATTCATATGGAAATTATCGATAACAGAACTATGAATCTCAAAATTTGTCGTCATTTGATCCTTCACTTTCGTTTCCAAGAATGGCAGAAGCGTATCATAATAATTTTCATCAATCAATATGGGATCTCCTAAGACCAAGCTTTGTCTCAAATCCAAACTAACAATCTCATGCCAAATCATTCTCCATAAATTACACAATTTGCTATTATCTTTTAAGGAAGCACTATGACTCAAGTCTCGATTCAATCCAATAGAATTGGCCATTTGTAACAGCATACCTAAAAAGACCTGCCCATCACCACCATCACTACCGTCACCATCCTCTGGCGCGTACTTATGGTAAAATCTCATGAACAGACAACATTGTATGATAGGAACAGCACCACGTCTCAAAACCCTGAATTGATTCAAGCACATCTGGGCAACATTCACAGCGTTCAGACCGATAGGATTCGCAAGTATGTATTCTTCTTGTGGTGTGCTATGAGAAGTCTTGGTGACACTTAATGAAGTCAATCTCAAGATGATCAATAAGATTCCCATATATGCAAAATCAAATCTTTTAGTGATGCAAATATCAATCTTTGACTTTCTATCTTTTCTTGGGCCAATTATCTCAACCATCTTCTCCTTGAAGAAAATCTCAGACACCATTGGCATGAATGCAGATAATGTGCTGTTGAAGTAGTTATCCACCAAGATCCAGATGAGTTTTTCATCTGGCAAAGCTTCTTGAATTTGTAAAATCGTCTCAGTTTCATAATCTGCTCTATTCAAGTTGAAAATATGAGACCCATGTGCTCCAAGCTGTCTTTTCGTACCTTCTCTGTTCACTTTAATTTCGTCAATCCCTTCATTCTCAATCAACGTCTTTGAGAATTTCTCATCAACAAGCGTACTAGCTCTAGAGCCCTTGGTATTATCATCAATTAAGATCTCCTTCACCAGCTCCTTGGGGGTCTTCAACCCGATAGCCCAATGATTCTTTGCCATGCGCTGTTCCTGCCTTAGCCTCATCAGGTTAACTCTCAGGAATGGATCCTTCTTCACTATAGACGCTAGCGATAAAGGCCCTGCAGCAATCAATCTTCCTGCTCTGAGGTGGACGGCTTCTTCATAGTCATAAAAGCTCATGTACTGAGATGGTGTAACAGAATATTGATCAGAGAGGGATGCCCTCATTGGCGGTAGTGTGTTCGTTGAAGGGGAATGAGTTGACTTCAGAGAAGAATGATGGGTATCTGAATGAGGACTCTGTTGTTGATCCTCTCTTAGACTGGATTCCATGTATTGGATCTTGGAAGTGAATAAGTCCTGCTTGAAATTATCAGGTTGAGGCTGATAATAAGCCGGATCAACTTCGGGCCTTCTAGCAGCTGAAAAATCTTGTTTGAACTGTTGAAACTTGAGTTGTTTGTTTGTTGGTGAGGTCTTTTGTACTTTTGGTGGCTCAAAGTTAATATAAGCCATTGGAATTGATGCAGCACGATTATAATTTGAAGATACGTGCATTGATGCATCATTCCAGGACGGTTCTTGATAAGAGCATTCTTCAGACGATCCATGCTTAATACACACTTGACACACTGGGCGGGTCTTATCGCATTTGATCTTTCGCTTCCGACAGCTGGAACATGATGTGACAATCCTTTTCCGCTTCGCAGGAGGACCATGTTGGTTCTTGAACGTTACCCCCTTCGACATTATGATATGGACTTCTTACAGCGGCATTCCCTATAAAAAAGAGAAGAAGAGCCCTGAAAGGTACGGGAATATCAGAAAGTTCAGTTTCTAGCAATATTAGACCTTTCCACCACAGGCGGGAGCAAACAGTACAGAAGGCAACGGTACAGTCACGTTGAAGAGTGGCTATTGTAGTGTTTATCTATTGATTCAGAAACAATGCAATCGTAAATAATATATGCGGCATCAAGAGAGATTTGCCCCAACGCTCGTAACGTCTGCGCGAAATGCACCTCAGAGTTCATGGGAATGACTCTTACACCAGTGCAAAGTGGCATATATATCACTAGTACGGCTGGTCTCAAGTGTTAGGCGTCAGATCAGAAGGTTGCCACCAACTTGACACTATCAAACATGTCTTTTGCGCCAACGGAAAACCCTCAAAAGCGACTCAGAATCACGAAATCATGCATCCCTTGTCGTGAGAGGAAGACCAAATGTGATCATCTGAAGCCAGCTTGTTCAGGGTGCATACGGAGGGGCAAGTCAGATCTCTGTGTATACGACAAGCTGCATTGGAATGTGAAGATAGTCGACAACTCCCCGGGTGGTAGTGGAGTGAAGACGATGCGATCCAATGTTAAGCCACCAACAAAGCATGAAAACACCTCTAGCTCTCTGGATGCCAAGGCACATCATCTGAACATGATGAACGAAAGGTTGATGCAGCTTGAAGGAGAGATAAGGGAGAGGAAGGCACGATCCTCTCCGGTGGAGCGATATTCTGAGAAATTTGGTAGTAGTAGCACACTCAGTGCGGACTTTGTTCCAGAGGCTGGAGAAATAGACCATACCGTCGACTTCTATCATACTTTGTTTGAAAGCTCTGTGAAGTTGACACAAGGGCCGTTATCTTGGGTCAGTGTCTTGAGTAAAGATATCTATTTGAATGCAATAGTTGTCTCTTCGAGAAAGAAAGTTGTTCTTGACCAAGCACATCATCAGCCGAATAAGACCGAAGTCGAGAAGGAATTCTTGAAGAGATGGCAAATTGAAGATGTTGACACTTGTGACGTTTATGGCGATTCAGTTTTGTTGGCGAAAAAGAAAGATAAGGATGTATTGACACTGATTAAGGCATACTTGAAAGATGTAAAACTGGTTTGGTTGTTAGTGGATAAGTTCTTCAATTCTGAATTCTACGGGGTGATGCCAATAGTTGATAAGGGAGATTTCGTGAGATCTTTAAGTGAGATTATAGGACCCAGGACGGAAACAAGCATCAAGATTAAGCTGACAAAGAAGAATCAGTTGTGTACTCTTGGAATTCTTCTGCTTATAATGAGAATGGGATCGCTAACGATGTATAATTTTGGTAAAAAACCATATTGCAGAGGAGACAAGATGTCTGAAGATGATCAGTATATTATCGACCACCCAATTTCTAATGATATAATGCACTTGATTTCAAAATGTCACTACGAATTGAAAACTTTCAGAGAACCAAGATTGGAGATCTTCCAGTTTTTATCGCTTAGAGTTTATTTCAGATCTTTGTCACCTGAAGACTGTGATTGTGTTATGTTTGCAGATTCTGGGAGTGTTGGAAATCTGTTGCATTATGCCGTGAAATGTGGGTTGAATATAGATCCAACTTCCTCTGCTATTAGCCCAATAACTAATTCAAATAAAAACAAAAACTTGTTGAGAAGACTTTGGTATAGGATGGTTTATCTTGACTCTCATCAACTGATGCTGGTTGGTTCACCGCCAATTATAGATTCAAAGTTTTATGATACTCATTTCCCGTACTTGGATGAAAGCACCGATGAATTTGATCATGGTATAAATGTTTGGTTTTATGAAAGAGCAAAACTGTATGAGGTGTGCTATCCGCTTTTAATGCTGATATTGAACCTTCGTGAGAAGCCAAAAATTTCACAAATCAAGAAACTATGCCTTCCTGTGGTTAGTTTCATGAAAACTTTAGATTCTATTGAGGAAATAATGCAGAGGCCAAGCGATACTCTGATTCAAAGATCAAAGAAATTTCAGGATATAACTTTTCTGATTGATTGCTATTCTTTGCTGTTCATGGTATATTACCACTTGTTCATTTTTTTCAATGAAAGAAGGGACAAAGAGCAGTCTTTACACTATCTCCTGGAAGCCTTGAAGATTTCCACTAGCTTGTATCCCTTGTCCTTATTTTTGGAACCACAAGACTCAGAGTTTGATTTACAGAAGCATTTCGGCTGTGGTGTCTTATTATTTCCAAGGATCGAATTGGTATTACATAGAGTTTCACAAATCTTGTTTGCAATCATTGCAAGATTTAAGTCGTTGAAGTACTTCAAGCCGGGATCATCTCCTGAGATCATTACTCTAGTGGATAAAATGTGGGGGATATGTACTGATATTTGCACAGTGATCATATCCAGATATGTGAAGATTTCAGATACGTACTATCACCCATGGGTCACCAGTAAGATGCATGCTTTCATTCTTACAAGCCAGTTACATTTGCACAAGGGTAAGTTTGATCCTTCTACGTTAAAAGAAATTGATGTGCCGTTTTTCGAGACAATAAAAAGCTCCAAACACTACGATTCAATGTTTGAAAGTTTCGAACTAGAAGACTTCATTCAGATCAATGAGGAAATTGTTAAATTTGAGCGCATTGAAAACGAGTCCACGAAGTCCAATAGTCCAGACATGTCACAGTGGAATTCGCAACTAATTAGTGACAATGACAAGAGATGGATAGAACAGATGCTTGACGGCACATTTGATGTGACGGATCAAAGTTCCATTAAAACGGAATCATCTGGCACAGTGCCACAAGAAGCCACTTCATTTCCAACTCTCAATACCTACGATACTAATAGAAGCCCTGTCATGTTATCCAAGGAACAGTCAAACCTGAGTGCGACGCCTGATGGTTTGATTCCGAGCCAGGCCGATCCCAGCTCTATGAACGATCTGATCAACTGGAATGTGGATTGGAAGGATATTGACAGGCTCTTATACAACTGGAGTCACACTGACATATGATGGAGTACGTGTACCATACCATTTTTTATGAATCTGAATACATACATGCTCGGCTGCACTGGCACTGTAAGGTAATTTGTAATCCGGTGAATGGCGATTTCGGTGATAATATTTTCCGACACAATTTTTTGGCACATTTTTCCACAATGCGACACCCGAAATCTGGGATCTATGATCCTCCCTCGGAAATGTAGTTTGGCTTCAGCTGGTATGCTTCTTTGGGCCTTATGCGTGTAGTTACGGCTACAGCTAAATATACATCTCGTTCGTAGACCAATCAAAACACCTTCTCCTGCAACTCAGTTCGAGAATAAAGTCCCTTTCAAACAGGCTGAACCCTGAATTTACGGGCATTGAACCCTGGAATTTCGGGCGTTCTTGATTCTTCGAAAGTCTCAACGACGAAAACCAATATTTGAAGGACGAGGTTGCTTCAGAAGTTTTAGCAACAGCATGCAGTTAGATATTACAGTAGCCACGATATTACAGTAGCCTCCCACACAGGCGTTTATTTTGGGACAAACCCACTGAAATTGTTAGCCCATTTCTGGAGATCACCCATTTGACTAAGCAACCACCCTCGGAATACCTCTCTTACTTTACTCTTTAGTTGTTTAACACAGAGTTTTGAAAATAATAGATTGAAATTAGTACTTTCAAGCTGTGTGTTCTGCTTAGACCTTTCTCGTTGTAATAGAGAGCCGCTACACGTTTCACACGTTTCATCTTATACCACTACTTCGTTGACTCATCAGTGCAGTCTGTTTCACTGGATTTATGATATAAAGTCAGATACCTCAATATTAAGCTGGTTCACAAGTTTTTAACCCAGTTAGGTTCACAATGCCTCCAAAAGTGAAAAAGGAGAAGAAAGAGGCTGGTCTGCTGAAGGAAAAAGAAGCTTCTTCTGCTGCTGCCGCTAGACGTAGAAATAGGGTTCCTATAAGTTGCACGATATGCCGAAGAAGAAAGGTAAAATGTGACAAGAAGAGACCCGTTTGTACCGCCTGTGAAAGAACAGGTGTTGCACATTTATGTCATTATATCGATCCTCCTTGGGCCCAGCCTTTGTCAGATGCTGAGTTAAATGCCGGTGGTGTTGCCGTTACAGAAAGCACTACCGGACAAGTTGAACAAATTGAGAAGCTGAAAGAAAAGATCAAGGCTCTTGAAGCACAGTTGAATCAAGTGAATAATATCAGTTCTCCAGGAAGCTCGATAAATGATTCTGATAGCGCGACACACTATAGTGGTGCTACCACAGATGAAGATCCAAATGAATCGCTGAACTTGGGAAAGAAATTTGATATGTTACATATCAAGACAACAACGACTGTTCATCTCGGCGCAACTTCATGGTTAGCCATCATGAAAGGTGACCCTTACTTGAGAGTCTTATGGGCGCATATTTTCAAGTTGAGGAAACAAGCAGAAGAGATCAAATTTAGAAAAAGTCTCGCATTGCGCCAGGCTAACCAGCCCGCTTTTCCTGCAACTCCTTCAGTAAGTGGCCAACCAGCTAAACAGTCAGCTTCACCAGCCGGTGCTGATCCAAATGGAATGATTCCAACTTGTCCCGTCAGTGGAAAGGACCTTTCACAGGGTAAATGCCCAGTTCTACATACTTCTGGCAAATGCCCAGTTACTGATAAACCCTCTCAATCCCCATCCCCGTCCCCATCGCCTGGTATGGTTCAGCAACAGAAAACCCCATCACCTCTAACTGAATGCCCCGTCAGTGGTAAAACTTCATCGACCGGTAAATGCCCCGTAGCTCATCTACTTGATGAACCCGTGGAGGAAGATGAAGCATTAAATGATCAGGAGCCCAAGAAGAGAAAATCTGCTCCCGATTCGACGAACTCGAAGAAGGCAAAGTATGATGCCATAGTCGAAGATGAAGAAGAGAACGATGTGGAAGAGGCAGATAGGGAAGAGGCAGATGTTGACCAAGATGAACAGGATGGTGAAGGTGTGACTATACAAGCAAACACCTCGCGCACTGCACCACAGAATGAGCGAGATGAAAGAGTATGCCCCTTGATGATGGGCGATAATTCTTTTCTAGAAGAAGGAGAATTTAATGAACTCCCGGCTGGCCATCCGCCCACAAACCGAGCTGATGCTAATGAGAAATCAGCCCAATCTCCTGAAAACAAGAGAGCAAAGAGACGTACTAAATCAAACGATAACCAAAAGGAAGATCCTGAAAAGAAAGCAAAGCCAGAGGATTTCAAGAAGGATCCTGTTGGAATGATGCAGAAGTTTTTACCTACTAAGAAGGTGTTCTGGATGCTACTGGATAGATTTTTCGAAATCTTGTACATTTACATGCCATTTGTTGACGAGGAATCTTTCAAGAAGGAAGTCCAGTTCATCTTTGGCGATCGTGATGACAAAGACCAAGCAATCACCATCAAAATAAGATCTGGTGTTGACTTTGCCTTAGTGGGTACAACCTGCATAATATTGAGGTTGACTTGGAACACCCTGCCTATGAACAATCTAAACAAAGCATTAAAAAAATCATCAAGTACAGTTAAGACGTATCCTGAGAACCCTCAAATAATGAAAATTTTACAGAAACCAGAGAATGAAATACCGATTGAGTTGGTAGATTGTGTTAAACACTGTTTTTCAAACCTGAAACTTATGAGAAGATCAAGTCTGAAGATTGTTCAATGTGCGCTATATATGAGGTTGTATTTCCTATACTCTCCGGAAGAAGGTGATGGTGCAGACGGCAGTGATTCACAGATATTTTTGGGTATGATTGTTCAGATGGCTATCAGCATTGGTTTGCATCGTGATCCCAAGAATTTTGAAAATTTCACTAATGAGAGACAAAGACATCTATGGCGTAAAATCTGGTATGAACTGTTATCTTTAGACATTCAACAGAGTATGAATCTAGGCTGTCCTAGATGTTTGCAAAATGTGGAGGAGTTTTCTGACACCAATCTACCTGGTGAAACAGTGGATGGTTTAGATTTGAAAGAGTTTGAAAATGATATCAGAGAGCTAACTGTCATCAAGAATACGCATACGAAATATAATATTGATAAACTCTTATCCAACACAATGAAAATACTACTGAATGTCAATGAACCAGCAACAAGACATCAACTTGATCAACTGATTGAATCACTTCAGAAAAGTATAAATGGATTCGGCATTCAGAAGGATAGATACTCACTTTCTCAATTAGGAAAAATATTGATTAATAGAACTAAGAGTGAGACTTTAGCTTCTTCGGCTACTAGGGCTTTGGAGTTTAAATTGCATGTCACTGTGAATATGCTGATTTATCTTTTGAACTATATTCTTTTTGTTCATTTTGAACCAAAGGGAGGATCAGATCCACAATCTGCTCACTTGGCAAAAAATTACGCACAGAGGGCATTGGATTGTGCACTGGAAGGTTATAGAAATTGTACATTGTTCTTTGATTGTGGTTTGGAGTATTTCGGCCCTGGCGTCGATTTAATTCTAGCTCCATTGATGTTACTGATTGGTCACCGTTCAATCCAATTCATGGTCTCATTGATTTTAAGATCGAGATGTGGGCCATTCATGAAACCAGCTCTGGTACAACCGAAGAATGGAAAAGAGACTATTGGATCTTCTATTGTGGACCCAAAGAGTCTAAATGGTTCAATGAATGTTGAAAATGGGTATAATAATATTGATAACACTAATCATGACCTGAAGGATGTTGAGATTAAAGACAGACAGGCTGAATACAGTTCGATCTTTAACGTTGATGTTAATTCTGGAGAGATTTTAGCTACTATCTTGTTGCAACATATGGATAAGTTCCATAATTTGGCAGCTATGTTGGGTGATAAATATCAGTACAGTTGGAAAATGAGCAAAGCTGTTGGTTTTTTTGTTACTTTATTGAAAAAGCCAATCAACGTTGTGAAAACTGTCGTCAAAACGGAGAACGTCAGAAACGTTGAGAACAGTACTGGTAACGTATCTAGTATTCTAGATTCTGTTCCATTGGTTCTTTCTGCCGAAGAGGAAGATGCAAGACGAAAGAGTCTGTTGAAAGAAGATTCAAATAAGCAAGCTATTTCTGAAGGAAGTACGCCTCTCGATACCAGAAGTCCCGGCAATTATGATACTCTACAGCAACATCAACAGCAGCATCAACAGCAACAACAACAGCTACTACTATTACAACAGCAACAGCAACAGCAACATGAACAGAATGTGCTTCTCCAGCAACAACAGTATCAACAACATCAACAGCAAAATTCTTACGGTATCAATTCTTCCTACCCAGAGATGAATCCAGATGAGAATAGCTTCATGTATGGAAGTTATGCACAGTTCAATCAATCAATGCAAGCTTCTCAATCTGGAGTCCCCAAAGGTCTGTTTAGCTTGGCATTCAATAACCATCTTTCAGACCTCAGCAATAACCCAATAAATTCAATAGATGTTGACATCAATGAGCAATTCCCAGAAATAATCCAAGCTACAGAAGGGTTTGGAGATAATAATAGATCATTTGGTGAATTTTTTGGAGTTTCAGCCGCAGGTGCGGTTAGTCCTTTGAGTAATCCTGTTGTGGGTGCCGCGATGGGTACTGGGAATATGTACGGTGATCCAAATACGTCAGGTGCTGCATTTATGGGAGGTAATGAAGGTGGGTTCGCAGGTAATTTTTCTGGGCCTAATGGCACAGCCAACACTGGTGATGTGAATATGATGATGTCCGGTAATTGGTTTAGTTAAGATATCAGCTCGTATAGACGGATGTATAGCACAGCTTAAGAATTATCGGGAACAGCGGCATTTGCGGAGCTCCGATTTTTTTACCGGTCAAAAAGATCCCGTACTTTTCTCTTCTCTGTTTTCAATTTATTACCGCCTCTCAAAGACCCTGTATTTACCACTCCTTTTATCGTTTGGTACTAATTTGCTGGCCGCGTTAGAGACTGATCCCCACTGGTAATAACACACACAACTTATATTGTCGCTGATAAGTGTATCAATTTCTGAGTAGCGCGGCGATAAAGACCAACAATGGCTGACCAAGTTAATACAGTTCCCTTTGATCTTGGAACAAACCGCTCTCCATCTTCAGAGATATCAACCGAGAAGTCTCACTCTGATGGCAAAAAGCAGCAGAGAAAGCGAATCAGAGTCCCAACTTCTTGCAGCATTTGCCGTAAAAGAAAGATAAAATGTGATAAGTTGAAACCGGTGTGTTCCGGCTGTGCAAAGAGTAACTTGGTACACCTGTGTCAGTATGAAGAACCTTCTTGGGTAAGCCCAGTGGATACAAAAAAAGCCAAAGTCAAAGAAGTCAGCGGGATCACTCCAGTGGGCTCGACACCATCCACAACTGAATCCGATACCCAGATGAAAATAGAGAACACATCATCAACCACTCTTAACGGTTTGAACATTAACGAACTTCCTATTCACGTTAGAAAAACGTTTGAAGAGATGACTGCGAGATTAAAACACTTGGAGGCTTCCATAGCTGTACATGATTTGGCAAATCCGGGCATCACCAGCTCCCAATCACACATCACTTCTAATACCAAAAACATTGCTCCTTCTTTTTCCAACAACTCATCCAGTTTCCCATTGCTACCGCCTCCTTCGACATTCAACGTTAACTTCTCACCACAAGGCCTATATAGAAACCCGAGCGATCTGGTAAACCCGTTTGCTGATGATTCAAGACAGCCGAAGTACGACTTTGACCCATACGTTAGAATTGAGCTTTTCAATTATTTGCCATTTTTCATCAAAAAAACTAGATTGGAAAGCCATGACCCCTTCTCAATTATCTCTATGATGAGAAAAGATCCATACTTAAATGTCCTGTGGATTCACATTTGGAGAACTATTGAAACGTCTCAGTCCTTAACTGCGGCGAAAAATGTTGACGGCAACTCAAACGAACAGGTTAATTCATGTATCCAGTATGCGATAGATCAAAGTAAGACGGGTAGAGATTCTGGGAAAGGAGCTGCTCGCAGTATGCATTCATTCTTTGCTTTGCGAAAGGACAAAATTCAGAAAAAGATAGAGTCTAAGGAAGTGATAGAGTCGAGTAAAAATCTTGACGAAATGATATTGAAAATATTGCCAACTACTAGAATCATGTTTCTACTATCTATGAGATTCTTCAGATATGTCTATCCATTTTTCCCATTCATTGAAGAGAATAGTTTCTTTGGAGGGTTGAGTGAGTTTGCTAGCTCATTTAGCATTAGTGATATCAAGATCACACATTTGAACATAAACTCAAAGTATGATTATGCCTCCTTAGGTTTGGTCTTACTAGTATTAAGACTTGGATACCTCTCAATCAGCGAGGAGGAACTAAATTCAAACAAAGACTTCCAACCATTGAGAGAATCTCCAATAACTCCAGTGTTTGTTGATGTTGCTACTAAGTGTTTAGAACACTATAAGTTTTTGAGAAAATCTTACAGTTTGAAAGTTATTCAGTTATCACTCTACATCTTACTATACTACAGACATTGTCTTGAAGATGATGATATTTCTGATGGATCTGGAAGTTCAATCATGCTGGGCACTGTGTTTTCTATGGCATATAGTGTTGGTTTGAATAGAGATCCTAGTTTTCTTACTGGATCAACAACGTCTTCATCAAACCAGTCTCAGGGAGAAATTTGGAAGAAAATCTGGTATAAACTGTTGGAATTGGATAGCTCACAGGCGCTGATATCTGGCTCTGTGTTACGATGCCACGATGACAGCTCCTATGACACGCCTTTACCCGAGGTTGATCCTAATAATGATGAAGTGGATACCTTCGTTGTTGGCGACTTTGCATTGCTCTACAAGAGAACTAAAATCTACAGGCAAGTTACAAGTATTTGTAACAATATGAGGCTTCCACCAACAACATTAGATGTCATCAAATCTGTTAAACTGCTGGAATCATTCGCCATGGAGTTGGGTTGTTTCAAACGGATCTTGAACGATACTTCCTTAAAGAAGTATGCAATGGTGAAGAAACTTTCATATTTAACAGAGGCTCGTGTCTCGATTTTCAATTTCAAAGCATCGTTGTTCATGCATTTTGAATCAGTTGGAAATATGAAGAAGGCTTTTGAATATTTGGATGAATGCTTGAAGTTACTGGCTGAAATATCCTGCTCTTTGATGAATACTGCGTACAATGAAACATTGTATTTTGGACAAGGTTATTCCAATTTCTTGCAACCAGTAGAAAATTTGGCAATCAGTAAATGTGCTTTGTTTTTAGTCGCATTGCATGTGAGATTATTACATTCACATCGAAGACTATCCCAAGTGATTTCAAATTCAAGTGCGCCTTCTATAGCTGATGTGTCAAAACTCAAGATGTTGAAGGATTTCACTGATTTGCTTTTAACTGATCTGGACACAATTTTGCAATTATTGAACAAGTTTGCCGCACGGTCCTACAACTTTTCTAAGGTTCACATGGTTTTAAGACTGTACCATATTCAGTTGGACAACCCATCTTTTGATTTTGATGAGATTGCAAATGATGTTCTTGCAGCTGCCAAGGGATCAACATTATCAAAGTTATCAAAGCTTGTCTTACATGATCTCAGATCTGAGAAAGTGCCTAAATCAAATATCTTTGACCTCTTACTAGAGGCAGAGCTATCCCATTTGATGGGAAATCTCAAGGGTGATATCCTAACGATATTGACACCGGTGATTACAGTCTCTACCAAGAGACACAACGCCAACTCCAACAGTGTTCCTATGGGTCAAACAGATTCAACACCAGCCACAGTATCATCTTCAGGAGCCCAATCATCATGCGATCCATTCAACCCATACAATCCACCACGTTCTTGCAAGGAATCGAAATCTCAAGCACCGACTCCTAATTCGAGTATTAATGATTCACCATCTATCAACATCAACAGGGATAATATCTTTGGCTTCAATACTCAAGAGGACTCTTTGAATGATCCAGAGATGAAATTAGTGACTGATCCAGCTGCTGTGTCCCGTCTAGTTGCAGGTGATTCCTTTTATGGAGCTGGTAACCTACTGACTAGCGAAGAGTATGCAAGTCTGTTTGGTATCTTTGATGAATATAATGGTGCTGAAGACGCTACGCAGTTTATGAGAATGTGATTTTGTTTTATTTTATTTATCTCTGATTCCCACTTTTGTTTGTATATGGAACTGCATATATGTGAACTTGTGTTTGAGTGAATTGATTATTATTGATATTTATAACGTTGAGAATGGATATAGCGTAGCGATAAAACAAATATTCTTCTCGGAACTTCCCAAATTCTACATGAAAAAGAATACCGAACCTATAAATGACGAAACCTCACACACTGAAAGGATCAAACCCGCTCGTTCGCTACTCACAGACCTTCGCTTTTCAGACTCACGACCACTAAAAGTGAAAAAAAAGAAGACGATTGCGATTTCTGTGGATCGAACACAGGACCTTCAGATCTTCAGTCTGACGCTCTCCCAACTGAGCTAAAACCGCCTTTGAATGAATGTCAAAAAACACGCCCGTTTTTGACAGTAAAATTGGGCAATCACGTGATTTTGACACCACAGTCCCCGAGGATTTTAAACGAAACTTTATCGCACGATGATTCATACTTTCTAAAAGAACTTTTCAAATTATAATTACGAGAATAGTAAAATAGAGATGTCAGAAGAGAAAGAAGAACCATTGGTCTGTGAGTACATCGTGTGTATTTTCACCATCGTTGGTTGGAACTAACATCTTAAAGTTGCACCAAAGACGTATCAGTATGAAAAAGGTTCATTAGATCTGGAGCAGCTGGACAGAGATCCAATCATCCAGTTTAAGAAATGGTTTGATGAAGCAAGTAAACAGGAGCAATTGCCTGAATCTGTGAATCTTGCCACTGCGGAGTTACCATCTGGTAGAGTGTCCTCGCGTGTTGTTCTGTTCAAAGAGTTGGATCATAAGGGTTTTATCATTTATTCGAACTGGGGGGCATCGAAAAAGGCGAAAGATATTAATAGCAATCCACAAGCTGCGTTAACTTTCTTTTGGAAGAACCTGCAGCGTCAAGTTAGAATCGAAGGTAAGACAGAGGAGGTTCCTAGAGAGATCTCCCAGAGATATTTCAACACTAGACCAAGAGGGTCTCGAATTGGAGCGTGGTCTAGTCCACAATCATCAGTCATTAGTGGTCGTGAGCAATTCAATGAGGTATATGAGGCGAAAGAGAAGGAATTTGAAGGATTGGAGGAGATTCCAGTTCCTGATTTTTGGGGTGGTGTTAGAGTTGTTCCTTTAGAGATTGAATTTTGGCAAGGAAGAGACAGTAGACTGCATGATCGTATTGTCTACAAAAGACAATCGGAGGAAGATGAGTGGGAGATTGTGAGAATTGCACCATAGAACAGTGCAGTCGATTATCAACTCGAAGCAGAACAAAAAAAGAAAAAAAAAAGCACTATGTAGATTTGAATTCAATGTAAGATATTTGTAACGATTATCATCATCATCATGTCTTTGATAGATAATACATGTAACATAACAACAATCATGGTAACATTTTTTTTTCTTTCTTAAAACGAAGATAAGATCTGCTTGATCTTCGACTGGATGCCCTTGTTCCCGTGTCCATCGAATTTCTCCAACTGTAATCTGATTTCGTTCAATTCGTTTCTGTGAAATACCTGGTTCACCTGCATGGATCCGCCAGACGTATATAATTCTGCAATCAACAGAGACAAATACGGGAGTGAATCCCTGCCAATCTTTTGGTATACTTCATACAAGCGGTTCATATTTGCAGAAGATTGCACCTGTGATTTGATCGCCTCGTTATCGTATAGGTTGATGAAAAGGCCAATGTAGAGCGATGTGATCTCATCGTTTTCAATGTTGATCAATGTGCTTTTCAGGAAGTTAGATATCAGAGATGGATCCCTGATGCTGTAATGGGAATGGTCCGATATCAGTGAAATTAATGTTTTCAACGTCAGCGTTAAGCTTGCTGATGATTTGAACGGCTCTTTTAATAATGCATCGATCAAGGGTTCCACCTTCTGATTATCATGATTATCGAAAACCTCACGTAATTTTGGTTCGATTAGTATCAGAGAGATCTGAAACTCCTTTTCTGATAACGCTGGTGTAGGATCACTGATGATCTCAGCTAAAGTGATCACTAGGTCCGTGTCCAATGCTGATTGGTTCTGTAGCAGAAGTGTTAAGCCGAAGAATTTGAACGAATACTTTCCTAATCTATTTTGAAAATCTGTGAATAGCTCTGAGGTTCCTTTGGTTAGTTTGATATTTGGCCAGTCGTGATCCATTTTGATCAATTGACCAGCTAGAGATTTGACCAATGAAGTATCATCCTCTGAGATGAAATGCATTGTCTCTGTGACTTTACATATAGTGAATCCCCATAGATAAAGATGCAATTCATTGTCCAGGTTAAGTTTGTCCTGCAGTGAGTTGACTTGGTTTACTGTCATGTTGTTTCTGAAAACTTCTAAAAAATCAGCGTCGAAGAGACCCAGGGAAAACAAGAGTAATGAATGAGAAACACGCGGTTCAGTAGTTGCACTCTCGATTTCATCGATCATGAATTCTAAATCATCTTTCCATTTAGCGTTTTTACCATGTAGTCGTAGTTGAGTTATGGATTTGAGACTCCCTTTCGTAGGTGATGATGCCTCTTGCTCCATTGTAGCAGTCGACTCTTCGCTTTCTGATTCCGGGGAAGACTGGTTCTCCTCTTCCTCTTGTTCATTCGCCGCAAGGTAGCTTCTTCGTACGCCGTATGTCTTCTTCTCTCTCTTGATCGGGGACTGAAGTATAGCAGCCTGTGAATTTTTAATCTCATCTGATCGATCAGTTTCTTGAGAAGACTCGTCTCTGGACTGAGATTCACGCTTCAAGAACTTCACCAATTCGAGCTCCTCCACTGGATCAGACGGAGGTGATTTCGCTGAATCATCCACAGAGACATTTGAATCATCACGAAGTAACTTCCTTGGTCTGTATTTCACATCATCAAGCCCATCGCTATTTAGAAAGTCCCAATCAGATACTGTACTGCTGACTGGGATTTCCTTCTTCTCCTTCTCAGGTTGCAACACTTTGAAATCAAGCTTCCTCTTCACAGAATCCCTAACACCAGCATCACTTTTATCTTTAACAGGTGAGAAATGAGGGCTCCATCTTGGTTTATTGGGAGACTCCACGAAAAGGCTGGCATTATAGGTATTGCCAGATCCACCACTCTCAACCACCACCCGCTGCTGCTGCTGCTGGTTCTTCTCCGGTGAGAAAGGTGACTCTAGCTCTCCTCCTGCATCTGAGGAAGGAGCATGCCTGCCAGAATGCCTCTTAACCTTGCGTTTCCCGTAGGTAATCGCCATTACGCTCCCACCATCACTTCAAGATCACTTCAATAAAGAAGCAGGAAAACAATTGAAAAAAAGTACGCGTTGATTCATTGCAAAAGCACCACCAGCAACAACATTAGCAAATAATGTACGGTGACCAGGCGAACAAGCTCGTGATGGAGGCGAAGAGATCGCAGGGGCTCTCACAGATCCCGCAGTTCCAAGACGAGCTCGTCCGTGGCATTATCAGAGAGACGAAAGAGCTCGATAGAATCACACACCAGTTCCAGGAACAAGAACAGGAACAAGAACAAGAACAAGGCATCGACAATACAGGCGGCGCTGCACAGGGCCAACTCTTCGTCACACATCTGACCATGCGCCGCAACAAACGGTGCCTGCTCGCATATGAACGACAACGGGCGCAACGACTAGCTGAGCTGGCATGGGAGAACACAGAGATCGAAGCGGTGCCCAACCATCACGAACAACAATACCTTAAGAGCTACCATGAGATCATCCTGAACTACAAGAGTGAGTTCCCAGAGTTGGACCTCGGTGCGCCGCTGGAGCCGCCACGGGACGTGTTCATTGACGTGCGGGTGCTGAAGGATGCTGGTGAGATACAGACAGAGTATGGGGTGTTTAACCTGCGGAAGGACTCCCAGTTCTTTGTACGGAGGGCAGACGTCGAGAGGTTGATACAGCAGGGTTATCTGCAGAAGGTTTAGTAGTAGTAGTTGGTTTGTGGAATTGTGGAATTGTGTTTAATTGTAATATATAGAGGGAGGTAGCTTGTCAAAAGATTCACATGAAGTTGAACTCATCACTGGCTGCCTTCGCTGTCATTCTTGCAACACGGAACATCTTATCCTTTGGGTTCTCCTTCTTACGCTTACCACCGTTCGAATTAGCCTCGATACCCAACTTCTTTGGAGTCTCTCTCAATGCGAATGATTTTGCCAAATGGCCAAAATGCAGTGCCTTCACGTTGAAACAGTCACGCTCCTGGGCAAGATGTGTAGCGTACGCTCTGATATGACTAGTGAAACTTCTAGCTGCCAATTCACGAGCGCCAGAATCCTCCAGGATCCATCTCTCCACGTTCAAATGCCATGTCGTGGCATCAAAGTCCCAGTTCTCTCCAAACCCGGTCTTCAATAGATCCTCGTACGATTTATGCTCGACGCCATTTGGATGGAACTTCTGGATCTTCTCAAGGTACTTCTCCTCAGTTGGAAGCAGGAACAAGACAGAACGACCAGATTTACCGGCACGAGCAGTACGGCCGATTCTATGCAGATGGTCCTCTGTGGCGAACGGAGGATCGTATTCAATGACAGTTGAGATGTATGGCAGATCCAGCCCTCTTGCAGCGACATCGGTACAGAACATGATGGTGTGCTTGTTGGTGTGTTGTTTAGTGAAGCTGGATAGAGTCGAGGTACGGATCGGTTGGGATAACGAACCATGTAGCTTGAAGATCATTGTGTTTTGCAAAAGAGACGATGACAACACGGTGGAGGTGTCATCTGCCTCTTCAAAGAGTTCTGTCTTGTTGTTGTACTTCTGTCCATCTTTCGCAAACACTTTGAAATGGAAGTCGACAGAGTCTGAACAACTGAGAAAGATCATTGTACGTGTTGGTTCTGCGCTCGTGATGATCTTCTGCAAGATGGACTCCAATGTGACGAGTCTCAACTTTGGAGGCACAATGACAACCTGTTGCAACAATTGGTCTGGAGCAGCAATATTCTCGATGATCTCTAAACTTTCAGCATCAGGGACACTGTTAGAGTTGACCAATTCTGGATTATTCAGGGCAATCTCACCTAATTTCTGCACAGTGGACTTGATCGTTGCTGAACACAACACGTTGACTCTCTTCGAGGGCAACGTAGGATACTTGTTCTTGATAGCAGTCTCTTTGATATTCGAACTCGTTTCAATGTCCTTGATAATCTTCGTGATTGTCTCCTCGAATCCCAACTCCATCAGCTTATCACCTTCATCCAGGACAACATACCTTATATTAGACAGATCCAACCTCTCAGTGTTCTCGATATGATCACTCAATCTCCCTGGCGTGGCAACAAGGATATTGACACCCTTTCTCAACCTTGCCTTTTCAGCCTTCTTCTTCTCCCCACCGATGACGATCCCAGGAACGATCCGATGACAACAACGACTCAACTCCTCCAAGACGGTGTAGATCTGCGTCGCTAGTTCTCTCGTAGGCACCAGGATCAACGCGAAGATCCCACTAGTTCTACCAAAATCAGGAATCTCCATCAACTTCTGGAATATAGGCAACGCAAACGACAGAGTCTTACCTGACCCGGTCTGAGCCTGCACCAGCAAGTCACGATCACGGGCGAGAAGTCTCGGTATGACTGACCGTTGGATCTTTGTCGGATGTGTCAATTTCTTGAACTCAATCAACTGCTTCGTGAGCTTCTCATTGACTCCCAGACCTTCAAACGACGTGGCATCGGATAATGGCGCATTGGAAGGTGCCTGGTGCTCGAGCTCGGTGGAGTAGTCTCTCGAGGTCAATTCAGGCTTCGATGTGAACAGCGAAGAGACGTAGGTGTTGCCTCTTCCTGATGCGCCTTTACCCTCTTGGTGTCTTGCATGCTTCGAGGGACCTCTAGCTGCGTCAGCTTGTGAAGTGGTAGCAGAAGCAGAAGCGGGGCGTTTTCTGGACAGTGGTGGTGCTGCGGTGGTCTTCTTGCCAGCCGAATCATCGACGATGGCCGTGTCTGTGTCTGTGTCTGTCTTCCTCTCGCCTAATGGCTGTATGTTGGCATCTGATCTGGCAGTGGTACTCTTTGGGGTGTGTCCCTTGGCCTTGAGCTGCTCTTTCCGGCGATCTCTCCATTTCCCACCAACAATCTTTGCCTTCCTGGAGGGCACTGCGAGAGAGGTGTCTGTGCTGATGTTGAGTGTCCAGTCGTCGTTATCCATGCTGGCTCTGGTGTATCAAGTGCTAGAAGTGCTAAAAGTGTCAAATAAAGAGCAGCTCATCGCATAAAAATAAAAATAAAAAAAATAAAAAAATAAAAAAATAAAATTTTCATGGTTTGCAGCGATGGTGGGTTTACTAGCTTACTTTAACATTACTTTATTGTGACTTAATAGTTGATTTAATGCATGTTCAGCAGGTATCTCACGTTTGCACCTCCCAATGAGCTCACTGGAGAAGCCTGAGACCGCAGACGCTAACGATAATGACAACACGCGGCAACTGCCCAATGCTCTGGTAGTACTACTGCACACGAGACAACTGCTCGTGCTAGCCCTGTTTGCCATTCTGGGCGTCCTGGCACGCAGGGGACTCACTCTGCTGACTACCTACAACGGCTCCTACGTCAGCGGCGTCATATGGGCAAACTTCACCAGCTGTCTGATCATGGGCATGCTCGACGGGTCGAGCAACGTCTGGAATCATCCCAACAACAATAAGAACAACAGCAAGAACAAGAACAATAAAACAGACATAGTGCTCTATGTGGGGCTCACCACCGGTTTCTGTGGGAGTCTCTCCTCGTTCTCGTCGTTGATCCTGGAGATGTTCCTCGAGAGTGCAGACTTGAATGTCGGTGGCAATGCAGGGTATCGTAATGCTGGAGGGTATGGCATAATGCAGTTCTTTTCCGTGCTGATCTCACAATTGTGTGTGTCGTGTGGTGGATTCCAGTTGGGAAGGCACCTAGCGCAGTTCTACGATCCGATCGTACGGCCGCCAGCTGGGGGGTTGAAATTGGTTGAGGATTTGTGTGTCTGGGGTGGGTTGGCGAGCTGGATCGCTGTCGTGTGCCTGATTGTGGTCAAGGGCTGGAGAAGCTGGGTGTTTAGTTGTATTGTCTCCCCTGTGGCATGCTGGCTGCGGTACTACGTATCGAAGCAGCTGAATCCTAGAAACAAAGACTTCCCATGGGGAACTTTCACCATCAATGTGTTGGCTACGCTGATCCTGGCTGTTCTTACCATCGTGAACAGAGGTAAGACACCGCATGGCCGGATCATAGGTGATCAGTTATCGTGCCATTTGGTGAATGGGCTCGAGGACGGGTTCTGTGGGACTCTGTCTACAGTGAGCACGTTTGTTGTGGAGTTGTACAAGATCAGAAAGACTGCCGGCAAGAGTCACATTTATGGCGCAGTCACTGTGCTTGTGAGCTACAGTGTCATGGTTGTGATATTGGGATCGTATAGTTGGACGCAGGGATTGGATGACCCTGTCTGTTGATGAATAATATCTTTATGTACACCTTGTGCCAAAAAAATTTTCAGCAAAATAATAAACAGACCTGCTGATTTCAAAAGCGTGTAGAAAAAGGTCTAGATAGCACCATTGAACTCAGAATTGGCAGGAGATTCCAACGGTGCTACTTTAAGATATTTTTGAAAGATTTACACGTTTTCTTCATTTTTGGAGGCCCTCATCGCCTAACATAAGGGAAATCCTGGAGACAATTCTTTAAAAAACTTAGAAAAAAAAAAAGATTCTTGGATTTTGATTTCCCCGAGATCTTGAGATTTCGAAAAAGGTAAACACAAGATAAAAAGGTAGACACAAATGTAAACAACAACAACAATATTCTTCTTTTCCATCCACAATGCTTCGCGAGCAACATAGATCATGTCTCACCAAGTTCGCTAAGATTGGACCTATACTAGGGCTTATCCCAGAGGACTCCATAGTTGAAGGGAAGATCAGAATATGCCCTGAAGAGCCCATTCTTTCTGGGGAAAAGTTCTCCAGACTTTTGGACGAAGTGATTGATCCCATTCGATTGGAGCAATTAAAGATAGACTTCAAGATCCCACACTTCAACGGGAAGCACAAGAAAACTATTTTCAAAAGTATCCTCGATGATGGTGCCTCAGTTGCAGGTGCTAAAGCGAACTTACAATTTGAAGATTTTGACGCTTTGGGACTTTTCCTGAGTCAGAGACCACTCGATGCGGGAAACTTTTCTAGATTGAACATTGAAACTGTCAAGGATTCTGAAAGATCAACGCTAATGCAATACTACGCTCCAGGTTCAGAAGCAACCATGTTGGTCCGTCATGTCGGAATTACTGTTACCAGATTCGACGTATTGATTATGAGTACTATTTCAAGTAACGGGCTTTTCCATTTGAGGACTGTTTTTGACTTCGTTTTACTACATCTCTTAATAAGAGGGTTACAGAAACAGTTCTACAAATTCTCCATCTTGAAGGTAATAAACGTTGCCGGAAGAGCAGACCTTCTTTTCAAGGCAACAAAAGACTTCTTTCAAGAGTTTGCCGGTGATCTAGATGTCCGTCTGCATGATATTATTACCGATGCTCTTGCAATACAGTATGTGGACAGGAGGGCGCAAGTCGAAAGTGAATTTCTCAGAAAAAGAGTTGCAGAGAACGCTTCGAACGCTTTAGATTGGTCAGACCGTATGTTCACTCAGGAGGAAGACGATGCGGCAAAGCGTGAAATGTTAGTAAAAAGACAAAAGAAAGCAGAGCAGGGCAAGGCAGAGCAGGGCAAAGCAGAGCAGAGCAAGCCAGATGAGAGCAAAACTGAGCAGAGCAAATCAAGTGCTGATCTCAAGGTATAATAAAAGGACACTCACAAGAAAAATCAAAAAAAAAAAAAGGGTTTGTCTGGCGGTTTAGACGTTGCTGTCTCCAAGGCAGGTGTTCAGTAGGTTTCCAAAGGATACAGGAGACCCATGCAATTCCCAATCAAACTCAAAGATTACTGCAAATCCGACGTATAATTCAACGTGAAACAAGAATGTATACTGATCATAACTCTCTCTGTCAAAACAACGAGTTTTAAAAACGCCTGTTGTTCATTATGAACTGGTTATGCCCTTCTTTGAGTATCTCCTGCTGATTGTGAATTCCATGGAATCTTCCCGTTTCACCAGGAGGGTCTGTCTGTGTATGTGTGTGTGCGTGCATATATGGAGTGAAAGCGATAGTCCACCATCTGCGTCATCTGAAACAACTCGACCTTTCTTTAGAATTCTAGATTCTAAGAAGAACAACCAAATCGTTTCAAATCAGTGACAGCGTTCTTACTGAGATCCTTGTGTACTCAACCAGCTAATAAACTTGACCAAAATGATTTTTATTCTTTGAAACGGCATCGAACAAACAATCACTGAAAACAAGAACCATCTAATTCGAAAGAAACTCTGGGTGGTTGGAAAATCAACAGACGCCTTCACCCCCTTTCCCCTTGAGCCCGTGGTTTCTTTGCGAAACACTGTCGTTCGTTCAGCTAACGGACAAGAAAAATCAACAACCACCGCATGCCGTCCGCTATCAGACTCCCGCAGCACGAATAATACAATCCAATGAGGGCCTTGTAGAGTCGTCAGTCATCTGCAGCAGGATCTGCGCCGGGACACGATGCAGCCACCTTCTTTCGTTCTATTTGTATGAGTCCACGCGGCCATAGATCACTAAGACCGACCGACCGCACTTCCTCCGTTTGCACAGTGGCATGCACATCCTACAACCCTGCTGCTCATCATTCATGAACTATGAACAACCCGTAGCGTGCTTGACGACTTGCAATGCTGTTCCATTTCAAAACATCCGCAGTTTTCTTGAACTGGTTTCAACGGGCTCCAGGGCCATTCACTCACTCACTCACTCACTCACTCAACAAGGCGCCCGTCTTTCCAAGTATCTGCTGTTTGGATGGTGTTCCTTAACGTGGTCCCACTGGGCTGACTCTGTTTTGATCTCAGTGTGATTCTGAACTGACCATGACTGGCTTTAATGCCCTTCACTCCGCACACACAGCACGACGACCACGACGACGACCACCGTGGAATCCAATTGGCACCGTGAAACCGCGCATCCTCCCTTGAACCAGCAGCCGTCAATTGGCCTATTCCCTTCCTTCCTTGCTTCCCTCAGTGGGAGTGGAGTGGAGTGGAAAGCCAGACAAACCCATGGAGGGCCAGTAGTTAAGTGGTTGGACAGAAGTAGAAAACTAACAACAAAAATACACAACACGCGAACTGCGAATTGTGAATGAAGTGAGTGAGTGAGTACGATGGATGCAGATGCGGATGCGGACAGTGACAGTGACGCGTCGGTGGAGCTGCTGGTGCTGGAGATCCCGGACTCGGAGGACGGTGGTGAGGAGGAGGACCCGGTAGTGCGTGTGCTGAGCAGTGTGCAGGAGAAGCACTGGGTTGTTGTTGATGCTACTAGTGATGAGAGTGATGGTGATGGTGATAATGAGAGTGATAATGAGAGTGATAGAGAGAATGATAATGATAATGAGACAGAGAGTAATGATGGCAGTGAGAGTAGGTTTGAGGACACAGACGGTGTTCATACCACAGCTAAGACTCCATCTTCGCTGCCACCATTAAGCCCATTGACGGTGGTGCACGTATCACAGACGACTCCAGTCGACCAGCCATCGTCCTCACTGGGCCCAACACAGACCCCATCCTCACCAGTGGTACAACCAGTGATACAACCAGTGATAGTGAGACCGTCCAAACGCCCACTAGCACTCCACTCGAGGACCATTCCCAGACCAGGACCAAGAACAGGCCTCTCTAAAAGAGCCAGGATCAACCCACTGCATCCCAATCTGAGGAAGTAACGACAACGACAACGACACAGGCATACATAGAATAACGAGATAGACGACACCCCCAACCCCCCAAGGCAATCCTTACCACTTGTTGCTGGTAACGAGAGCCCTAATAGACTCAATAGACGGTAGATTACATAACTCGTATATAAGAAGACTCGCTTCAGCTTATTTCGTTCTCTTCCTTCTTCTTCACACTCTTCACAACTTCAACCTGGTTCAGTGTGCCATGGCCATGTGCGGGGACCTCACCCACTTGTGCCCACCCATGAATCTCCGGTGAGAGCAACGTCGCCTTTTTAATAAGAGTGACAGAGGCTTGTTAGTTCAGTTGATGTCCCTTTTGCAGCTGTGGGATTTCGACTCTACAACGATCTTCACAGAAATTTGTGTGTGTGTTTTGACAGTCTAGCTCTGTTGTAGTGTTGTCGTAGTATTATTATAGTGCTGATCCACTACTGGCTAACATATCCCAACAACGTATCAGTGACTCTGACTCTTTCTTCTTAAACCGTGGGAAAATTTTTTTTCAACCTCATCTCATCTCATCTCATCTCATCGCTTGTTGTAGCTGCTTTGTATATATGGTCAAGAAAGATGCTGAGACTACTGCCCAAGAGACCACTGGCACTCCGGCACCTGTTCAGTAGGCCCCATCACTCACGTCACTTGTCCTTGCTCGACCGTGTCCCCCTAATTTCACAGATCCAGACATACCTCTTCCCAGTGATACCCACAACCACCACACAGCCAACGCCAAAGCAAAAGAAGAGGAAGAGAATAAGGCGCAAACAACGCACACCGGACCCTGATTCCTCAGAGGCACTTCTCATCCATGAACTGGCACTGTTTGCTGCACGCCAGGGACTCACGAACTACGAGATAGCTGACTCCACGATCCATCACTACATGAACTTCCGCAATGCAAAGACAGTGGAGAACCTAGAGATCCTTGACGTGAACAGTAACGGCCACGGGATGGCCGTGATGACGCCTTCAGCAGCAGCTGATGAAGACGAAGACCACCATGACCACCACCCACTGCAGGACTCAAAGGTGGTGGTTATCGTCCCGTTTGTGACAAAGGGCGATGTGATACGTGCGAAGGTTGGTGTGCATCATAAATGGTACGCTGAGGGTCATTTACTCGAGGTTATCCATCCTTCTGTGTCAAGAAGGGATGAACTAGTGAGATGTAGCCATTTTGGAGTGTGTGGAGGATGTCAGTTACAGATGATCCCTTATAACGACCAGTTATCGTTCAAGAAGAAGGTTGTCGTTAATGCATTTGAGAAATACCGGTTTGATGTTGAGGAGTTGCCCATTAGTGATACTGTTGCGTCTCCTTTGGAGTATGAGTACAGGTCGAAGCTTACGCCTCATTTCAACAGTAATCGTGCCGATATCACTATTGGGTTCGACAAGAGTGGCATCGGGAGAGGGATGTTTGACGTGGAGAGTTGTGAGATTGCAACGCCTGTCATATCGAATGCGTTGACGCAGGATCGTGAGAATTTGGAGACCATCGTGAAGAGGTATAAGAAAAGTGGAACTATCCTGTTAAGAGACAAGTCAATCGATGGGGAAGTTGCGTACACGACTGATCACAAGGAGGTTATCGCACAGAAGATTAACGGGTATGTGTTCCGGTTCCCTGCTGGTGAGTTCTTCCAGAACAACAACTCGATCTTGCCGTTGCTGATTAATGATATAAGTGGGTATTTAAAAGAGCTGGAGTTGATTAATTTGGTAGATACCTATTGTGGCAGTGGATTCATCGGGATTTCACTCAGCAAACACATCAAAAAGCTGATAGGTATAGAGATCTCTGCAGGGAACTTAAAGATGGCCTCCATGAACGCGCAGTTGAACGGGTTGCACAATTCACAGTACATCCTGGGTTCTTCAGAGGAGATCTTCAAAGACTTGGATCCATCTGTGATAAACCCGAATGAGACCTGTATTGTGCTGGACCCGTCCAGAAAGGGCTCCAGTCATAGCTATTTGACTCAATTATCCCAGTTCAAACCAAAATTGATAGTCTACGTGTCCTGCAACGTGTTCACGCAGGCGAGAGATCTACAGTACTTCCTTCATGAGACGGCGAACGGTGCTGAGTATGAAATCAGAACGGTGAAGGGGTACGATTTCTTCCCGCAGACGAAGCACGTGGAGTCGCTGGTGGTGCTGCAGCTGAGGTGATGTGTATATAGATGGCAAGAGACATACAGTAGCCTAATAGACTAACAGATATAGTAGACTAATAGATGTAGTAGACCAATAAACACAGATATAATAGACACAAAAGACACACAAAAAAAGAAAAGAGAAATCCGGAAAAACTTTCTGTGTCAAAAAAAAAAGGACAAGAATTTTGAACGAGCTGTGAACAGTCTACCAGTGTTGTTGCTTTAACTTTGATCATAAGCTATGTGTGGAACCGATAAACACCCCGCACCGGACCAGGACACTCCTGATCACCCGTTGGTTTTCGAAGGGGATGACTCTGTGCCTACAGCCACCAACAACCTCAATTCCAAGGGATTCACCGCAAACCACGATGAAGAAGATGAGGATGAGGATTTTGTTGATGTCAATCGCTCCCTGTCGACAAACTTCACATACGCTGAAGAGAAGAACATTCATGACGAGGACGCCAAGTTGCGTGCCTTCGAAGAGATCCCATGGACCAAGGACACACCGAAGAAGAAATCAAGATCATCATCGTCTAATTTCCACCATCCTCCAGTGCCACCAATCGTCATCAATCCTTCATCTGGTGCCGGTCCAGCATTGCCTAGATCCCCTAAACAGGCAAGACAGGTTCCTAAGGCGAAAGTGTCAACGAGTTACAAGCTAGGTGCCATCAATGAACATGATCACGGTGCGCAGGAAACTCCATCTCCTGAGCTCATTGAACTGTACAATCAGATCAAGGAGTGTAGGGACATGAGATCAAAGTATCAATCGATCTCGAAGCAGTACGAGCACCAGAACCCAAAAAACAAACAGTCATGGGAGGTGTACCCAGCACCACCAAAACCACAGTGGGATAACAAACAGATCTTGGGAGAGTCTGTGAAACCTGACTCCATTACGTTCAAGCTAGAAGATGTCGTAATCCCGGAGAATGACGAGACTATTGATTTTGTCTGGAATGCAGACGATGTCATTGAGGCGATCGATAAGGAAACTGGCAACAAATTAGCTCCAAATGTGCCAAGTTTGAAAGACTATTACATGGACTTGGAGAGGATTGTGTCAATTTCCTCCAATGGTCCAGCTAAATCGTTTGCATTTAGAAGATTGCAGTACTTGGAAGCAAGATGGAATTTATACTCGTTGCTGAACGAGTATGAAGAGACTTCAGTGTCTAAGAAGAACCCACATAGAGATTTTTACAACGTTAGAAAAGTCGATACTCACGTTCATCATTCGGCTTCCATGAACCAGAAACATCTGTTGAGATTCATCAAGCATAAGATCAAGAACAGTCCAGATGAGAAGGTCATTTACAGAGATGGGAAAGTTTTGACCTTAAAGGAAGTGTTCCAGTCTTTGAACTTGACAGCATATGATTTATCCATTGATACATTAGACATGCATGCACATAAGGATTCCTTCCATAGATTTGACAAGTTCAACTTGAAGTATAATCCAATCGGAGAGTCAAGATTGAGAGAGATCTTCCTAAAGACGGATAATTACATTAATGGTGACTACCTTGCTGATATCACAAAGGAGGTGTTCAGTGATTTAGAGAACTCAAAATATCAAATGTGCGAATATAGAATTTCGATATATGGTCGTTCGATTCAGGAATGGGAGAAGCTAGCCTCGTGGGTTGTTGATAACAAGCTGTTCTCGCATAACGTCAGATGGTTGATTCAAGTTCCTAGATTGTACGATATCTATAAGAAGACAGGCCAGGTCTCTTCCTTCAAAGACATCATTAGAAACTTGTTCGAACCATTGATGGAAGCCACCAGGAATCCGCAAAAGTATCCAAAGCTATTCGTCTTCTTGCAAAGAGTCATTGGATTCGATTCTGTTGACGATGAGTCGAAAGTCGATAAGAGATTCCACAGAAAGTTCCCAATCCCTAGCCTTTGGACCGTTGCTCAAAACCCACCTTATTCATACTACTTATACTATCTATATGCGAACATTGCACAGTTGAACAACTACAGAGCGAAAAGAGGATTCAACACGTTTGTTCTAAGACCACACTCTGGTGAAGCTGGTGATCCGGAACATTTAATCTCAGCGTACTTGACCTCAGAGGGGATCTCACACGGGATCCTGCTAAGAAAGATCCCATTCGTCCAATACTTGTTCTACTTGGATCAAATCGGTGTCGCTATGTCTCCGTTGTCAAACAACGCCTTGTTCTTAACATATGATAAGAATCCATTCCCATACTACTTCAAGAGAGGTTTGAACGTGTCGTTATCCACAGATGATCCCTTGCAGTTCTCATACACTAGAGAGCCACTGATCGAGGAGTACTCTGTCGCAGCACAGATCTACAAGTTGTCGAACGTGGATATGTGTGAATTGGCCTATAACTCAGTCATCCAGTCCGGTTGGGAGAGATGCATCAAAGAGCACTGGTTGGGTAAAGAGTACATGAAGGAGGGTATTGACGGTAACGATTTGGAAAAGACAAATGTTCCAGACATCAGGGTCGCGTACAGAGAGGAGACCCTGCAAACTGAGTACAATTTGATCGAGCATTACACTAGCTTAGAGATTGATATTTGATATACATAAAATAGTAAATTAAATAATGTTTTGATTTGATAGCAAAAAAACTAGCGATTTGTAGACCCCGGAATCTAAAAAACAACTCAGGATCATCATAATACGAAGATTGATTTCTTACCATAGATGGTGTAATATCCCACATTGAAGCCGCATATGGAGGATCAGGCACAGGCACAGACAGGGTCAAGTTCTGTGACGGAGTTACCTTCTTTCAGCACAGACGCGCATCAATTTGGCGTTGACTGTGTGCCGCCTGCGGTCTCGGTCTCTCATAAAGATCATATGACAGATGACACATCACTTGCCACCACGAGCTGTGAAGCGCCAAAGGATGAGCCTACAGGCACAGAGATACCTGGCACTGCAGCAGTGGACTCGGTAATCAGTACTGGAGTGATATTGCCTGAACCAGACGTCAGTGATGTTAAAGTGACTGAATTTCAGGCGTTTATTGAGAAGGTGCTGAACCAAGAAATAGACAGATTTGATAATACACCTGTGGAGTCTGAATTGAAATGGCGAGTGCCGTTAGAGAACCGCTTAAAGACGGAGATTTCACAGATTGAAAGCAATTTTAACGGTGCTAACTCAGTCACTGAAAATCCAGTCAGGGAAAACCTTACAGAGAGTCAAGATTTGCAAAAGAGTCTAGAACAGCTGAGTGCTAAAAGGAATGAACTTCAGAGGCAGAGCGAAGTGAATTTTAATGAGAAGGTGGATACTTTCTTCAAGGGGGTGTTGGTGAATGTTAGAGATACAAGCACAGATAGGAGACGGTTGCAACTCGCAAGAGAGGAGATTATATCACAGTCTGAGTTTGCAATACTGCCGTTAAGGATCACAATCTTTAAAGTTGCAGCAGATTATGTATCCGGGAAGAACGAGAAGTTTCTGGTTCTTCAGGAACAGATGAAGACAGTTAGGGATGAGAGAATCTCAGAACAGAAGAAGAGAATTACTGCAGAAATGGAGCAATTTCAAGCAACGCTTGAGAACCTTGTCAACGACACAAACCGTATATTGTCCAATCAGGCATCACTGATGAAGAAATTGAATGCCGTAGGTGAAAAGACTGTGGAAAAGGTTTTGAACGAAAAGAGGAAACAGGTTGAACTGACGTTGAAAATATTGAAGGAAGAAAGATTCAAGGAGGAGAAACTTCGTTTGATAGAAGAAGAAGAGGCAAAGAAGAGGGAACTGATGAGTTATCTCACTGAAAATGGTAACAGAACCACCGCAATCGAAGTTAGTGCGAATCCAATTTACTTCGAAGATGCAGAAGTTACCATAAAGCATGAACCGGGTGAATCTAAGATTGACCAGCTATACAGGACTTTCCTAAAAGATGACAAAGCGGGAAGAAAGAACCTAAGGGAACAGATTAGACTGAAGGCTCAGGAACGGAGGGAGAGAAGAAATAGAGGTGATGATAATGTTTCTGAAGATGAAATCGTGGATTCAGATTCTCCTCTTTGTGAGTCAAGTGAAGATAACCTTTCGAAAAGCCCAAGCGAAGAACCTGAGGATCAAGAGACTCGTGAGATCTCATCAATTGGTACCGATAATGATTTGAAAAGCCAGGAGGACCAAGATTACACGGAATCGAAGAATAAGTCTGATAATACTGAGGAAATCACACTCAAAGATGGAAAAACAGATCCAGACACTACATCAGAACAACAAGCTTCCACTTTAAAGGAGGATGAAGTCGATGATGGTGATCTCTTTGGTATGACGGGAAAAGTGAAGAAAGATGTACCAGAAAGAAGATCAAAGTCACCACCAAGCACAGCTTTACAGATAAAAGGAAGCGTTCAAACTTCTAGGTATGATGACGGTAGTATAACCCCTTCCAGAGAACTAGAACATGAGGAAGATTTGATACTCTCACTACGATCGAAACAAGATTCATCAGCATCAGCATCATCTAGTAGAGATAACTACAGTTATAACGAACCAAGGGGAAGAAATCCACAAAATCCATATCCCTCACGCCGCTCAAGAAGATACCCAACCAGTCATCGAGGTTCCTCTTTTTCCACGAGAGGTCAAAAATTCCAAAGTTCAAATGCAAGACCACATTCAGGATCAGGGCCATATATCTACCAAGGAGAACGATCACTCCGTTCCATGGCGCCTATATCTACTTCAACAACAAACCCCCCTGACTTGTTCCCAAGAACTGTCACCAGTGCAAAGAATGATTCTGTGCCTGCAGTCCATGAGCCATGCACCCATTGTGCCAAAAGCGGAATCACTTGTGATATGGCAAGGCCAAAGTGTGCCAGATGTTCCAACTTGCACATCTTCTGCATCTACGGGTCTGCAAAAAGACCCAGAGAAGAGGCATCTCGAGTTCCTCAGGATCCAAGAAAGAGAAGACCCTAGCTTTAAGAAATAACGAATCGATATGCGTGTGTGCCCATAGCAAAAATATATGAAAATAATAGCTGAAGAAGGCTTTCATAAATGACATTCCTCAACTTTTAGTAATCTATCGCCAGATCAATTCCATCTCTCATACATACTCACAACATGTCCTTCACAAGAACGCTGCTACGTCCATCTCTTTTAAACCTAAGAGCAACATCACCGGTATCTAAAATCGCCATGTCGATCAGATTACAGAGCTCGCTCGTCAAACAATCAACTACATTGGAAGAATTCGAAACGTTGATTACGGATCCTAAATTGACTATTGTGGACTTCTTCGCCACTTGGTGTGGTCCATGTAAGGCTATCTCTCCAGTGCTGGAGAAATGGAGCACAGAGTACAAAGATGTGCAGTTTTTGAAAGTGGACGTTGACGAAGCGAATGATATTGCTAGGGAGTACGGTATCACTGCAATGCCAACTTTTATCTTATTCAAAGACGGTGAAGTTCTTGGAAAGATTGTCGGTGCTAATCCAAACGGTATCAAAAAGGCCATTGACGAGTACAAATAGCCTCCCCTTGATATGTTATCACGAAAATACACGATTATAAACAAATTTCCTAAATGTCTATATTTGAAAACTATACACTGACGAACCAGTCATTGATAAGTGCACCATTGAACTGAAATTTTTTTGCCTTATTGGATAGCAATGAACGCAGCAAAAATAAAACTATATATATCTACCCAGGGATAAATGTATGTATGTTACACCTCATTTGAAACCAAAAATCTCATCTCTTTTCAATATCTCGTAATTGTCATTAATCTTAGATAACGCTTCGTCATCCTCATTAGTCTTGAGTTCATCAAGATTGATGTCGTAATCGTTCTTCCAATCTATTTCTGGACATTTGATATGACACCCTTTGTAGCTGATCTCTTTGAGATAATTCGTGTTACTTGAAATCAACTTAGCAATTGTCTTGGTATCATCCGATGCCTTGATAGTTTGCTTCAAACCCTTAAGGTCTCTGATGTCATGCTTGATGTCGTATAAACGCGAACGCAGTAGCGATAAGGAGCTCTGTAATGATATGTAATCGACATTGTTCTCTAGTGGTTCAGAGCGAAATTGCTCCAACTTCGTCGAAATTGGCTTCTCCTCCAGCTTCACAGACGCGCCATTCGTCTTCACCCTTTTCACCTGGTCTCCTGTCTTGGATTCCATAGCATTGTTGGCTCTCTTGGATGACAGGGCCATAATATCACACGATGGTAACCGACACAAGGAAAAAAAAGTACTTTATAAAGTAAAGTTGGCCAGACAGCGAATTGAGACAGACTAGTAATTAGAAAGCACAAGCTTTGCAAATGTCATTCTCAAACACCACCAGTCTTGGACACAACAACTGAACGTGCTTGTGGGAAGATCTGATCTGGTTGGCAGTCGTTGATTGAATGTTCAACGTCGGGAGTTGTTTATTGGGAAGTGGCAAAAAAGAGGGGCCGATTTTGGAAACCCGGAATTTTTTAATTTCCTGAAATTTTGCTCCCTGCGAAACTCGAATGGATAAATCTGCGGGCCGGGTAAGTGTGCGTGCCCCTACCACTTTTACTTTACCAGCATCTTTGTTATACTTAACCTCTACTTAACTTCTACTATCAACACCAAAAAACATCAGAACTATGAAATTCACGCGTTAGACGCGTACAATACACAATATTACTGGATTTCCTTTATCCTTCTATGGAGCAACTGCAGGCAGGACGTTTAGCTTGAATAGCATGAACTCATCACCACCGGAAACGTAGACATTACCTTGTGGACTGTATTCACAGATAACGTAGATTCTATCAGGGTTGAAGCCGCTACATTCATGAATAACACATCCAATTTGTGTGGTTGATTTCCACACAAGCTGGGTGAAATGTCCCCATTTCTCGTAGGTTCCATCACTATTGGCTGGATCAGCAAAGTTGTAGTATTGGATCTCATCGTACCAGAGATCAACAGCTTGTGTGGCTGTAATGGTACCGTAGGCTAGATTTTCACCATAACCACTTGAATGTACTAGATTTCCGGAACAGACGTCATTGGCTGTACCATCCAGACTTTCAATGTAGTTCTCAGCAAAAGCAACTAGGTCAGTATTCCACACCAAATCTGGAACGTCATGTATGCTTCTGTACTCGTTATGTAGGTTGAAGACTGCTAGTTGAGAAGCACTGAGGGTAGATGTTGCTTCAGCTGAAGAAGTTGTAGAGCTTGTTGAGCTTGTCGAGGTTGTTGAGCTAGTTGAAGTTGTTGAAGTTGTTGAACTAGTTGAGCTTGTTGAGCTAGTTGAACTAGTTGAGGTTGTTGAACTGGTTGAACTAGCCGAGGTTGTTGAACTAGTTGAACTAGTTGAGGTTGACGAACTCGAAGAAGTTGTAGAGGCTGAAGAACTCGTCGAACTTGAAGAACTTATGGAGGTTGATGAGACAGTTGATGAGCTTGATGAACTTGAAACGGTTGATGAACCTTCTGAGCTTATAGAGGTTGATGAGGGAGCTATGATCGTAGAGCTTGGTACGGAACTTGCCAATGAAGAATCAGTGGAAGAACCGACAGCTGAGTCTGAACTCAATGAGGTCAAACCAATTTGTGCCGTTGACAAACTTGATGAAATGATTGAGTCTGATGAGCTTATTATCGAACTAGAGTTGGTGTATGGACCAGCAGTTGGTAACAATGATGCTACTGAGGAGTCATCTGTTGATACCCCTGTTGATACGTCTGATGAATAATCTGATGAGTAAACTGTTTTGGTATATTGGGAGTAGGTAGCAGTGCCAGTGAAATCAACAGTTGTTGTCGTTTCTTGGGCTAATGCCTGTGCAACTAAGGCTAATAAAGGTATAGCCAATTTCATTATTTTTTATTAGTTGGGGGGTATAGATGGTGAAACTTTCCAAAGGACGTGTTTCGAAAGTGCTGAATCCAAATATAATATAGGATTTGGATAAGGTAGCTTTTCCTGCTACCACGCTTCGAAGTATTCTTGTTAGGAAGGAGCACCAGCAATGAGTTTAATGCATCTATTGATGATTATGTGCATGAACCCAACCTATGTCAACCTTTCCGGAATACTTGCATATATGGTGCCTTTGCATGCATATATATGCAGGATCTCACTACATGAAGGTTGTATATCTTGATCTTAGCCTAATTTGATTGATTTAAGGTTCAATCTTGCGACACTGATGGCCGAAAGAAGGACCCTATATACGACTCTAGAGGGCGTAAGACTCTAAGAGGATCCCATACTACTACATTGCTCCGTTACAACAGGGCTGTCTTCATGAAGTTCACTTAAGCAACGAAGTGTGCAACAACGAGTAATTTTCAACAGCATAAAGATAAGTGAACCTTCTTTTTCCTGCATGCGAACTACCCATAATTTCGAATCCCGACCGGATTGTAAAGAATGCCCTGAAAACAGGGATTATAGGAAGCCAGTACATTCATGCTTTTCGTAAACAGGACCGTGCGACTGAGGAAAACGACTCGAATGGTATTACAAAATTTAGCAACCTACTTTGCGTTTGCTTGGATTCTCAATGCCTGGAATCTTGTATTCCTTGTTTTTAGCGTCAAATATTTTGAAGACTGAACTCTGGTTCGCAGGAAGTACTGAAAGGCTAAATCTGGCTGGTGATGGATAATAAGGTTCAGCATCTGCATTATGCATCTCTCGGAAGATTTTTGCAAATCAACCAAAACTGGCCAAATTGGGACCCGGACTTGTACACGTCATAACGCATGCCCAAAAGGAGGTAGGGCTTATACGCCCGAGCTGCCCAGAACTCATCGCGTTAGTTCTGACTTCAGTGCTTCAAAATCCAAATGAGGTAGTCGCAGATAAACTAAAAAGAGCAAGTACCAGCATATGAAAGCATGAGGGTGCAAATGACGATGAGCCGAAAGGGATTCAACAACTTGGGGGTAGAGCATCACATGAATGTTTTTCAGAACTTGAATAAGGTGATATTAAGCAACCCCAATAATTAATCTCAAAAGTTCAGAGAATAAATGTGCATCAAGTACATAGTTTAGTTTGAAGCCCCAGAGATCTGAGACTTAAATTCAAAGACCTATAGCGAGAAAAAGAAGCAAGTCCTCGCGAGCCTAATAAGTTTCAATTTTCGATCCTAACTTTCGAGTCTCGGCCCTGCAGTATAAATTAAATATCTCTAGAACGAGTTAGTCCTGGTGCTCACCATTGAGACCCTTCAATTGCCTTATGAACCAACCTTTTGATCAGTCAGATCAATATTATTACTTCCAACAAACCAGTGTTCCTTAGTTTCGCATCATATTCATTTGTAATTAAACAGCAATAAAAATCAACCAGTTCTATTCACTCTTCATTAGGCTAACATTTTATCATGCCATAATGCCATCATGGTTCATGATGGACTGAAGATTCTTGATTATGGGATAGGCTATTGCAATTGAGATTCGATAGATAAACGCATCAGCTAGGGTTAAGGATTCGTTGCCTCTTATCTTGACAGATATACTATACCCAGAATCATGGTCTATAGTCTAGAAACTGTAGAAGCGATTAAAGACAAATTGTGCTACAAACATCGAAATAATGAACCTCGTGGTGAGGAGTCAGCAGTCATCCAAATGGCTGTATAAAATCAAAACTAGCTGTAGTCCTATATCTTCAGACGGTGGTTTGATGATCTAGAACGAAGGTCCATATTATTCGAGGACCACAGATAAGCCAGAATATACCTCTGTCAAACCACGCGGACCACTGACTGCTACCGCTTGAGATAGACATACGTTCTAAGCGTACTGAAAAAGTTAACAGGAAACCTTCCAGTGTTTCTTCCAATATAAACTTCGCATAGTGCATCTGATCGCATCTTTTTCCTACGACTCGATCGGATGGGAAGTCATATTAGAGACTTTGGGCTCTGCTCTATGAACCCCAATAAGTCGTGGGACGATTTCTACAATAGGACATCCCACTACCGATGCAGTAGCTTATCTGGATTCGGATAAACTTTGAACCCATATGTCATGCTTCAAGCCTCATGCATGCTATTTTCAAAATTATCTTCACGATGCTGCAAGCACTAACCTTCAGTTTGTACCATCGATACACGTTCTGCAGCAAGTTTAAAAAATATATGGCCAGTTTTTTTGTAACCAAGCTACTGGAAATCGCAGCCGTGCTAGGAATTTAGCGTCAGCTTTTGACTTCTACGAACTGTACTCTCAAGCTAAAGATGATATATTCCAATAAGTAGCAATGTTGTGTATTTGTGATGCGTTTTAGCTCAAACGGTGTAGCACCTACTCTTTTGCGGATATTTGTTTGGATTTTTAGATACGCGCCTATAATTACGCGCAAAACGCGTCCTAAAGACGCACCCGTTTTAACCCAGAATAGGAAACACATAGTCAGAATATATGGCTGCGATGCAGCGTACTATCACATCATCTGGCTCTGGGTCATGAGTTTTCCGCTTTTTGTTCAACCCTCACCTGGCCGTTCGATGTTTAACAGCGAAGATCTTTTCGTTATCGGTAAAGTGAAACGCGACTCTATGGAAACTTAATTCGTATATACGTCAAGCCTCACATCGGATCTCTTTAACCAACGTGTTCGTCAACCCTGGACTATTCTGGCTCGGGAATAGGCACATCTTGTCAATTAGTGTAGGAGTTCCGGTGCCATCAGAAAGTGGTTCTAAAGATTGCACATGCGCTTTATCGATAACAGAAGTAATACAGAAACAAGTAGCATTCGATATTATATGAATCTAAACACAAAAGAACATACAAGTAGAACAGGGTTTATACCTTAAAGAAATGAAATCATTAGGTCTATAGGAAGAAACCAACGAAGGTACCAACAATATAGAGGGCAGATAATGAACCAAACACCTTAACAGCTTTGCCTTCGAAAGTACTAATAACTGCGGTAGTTGAAGCAGAGGCTTGTTGCTGTTGAGTACTTGTTGAGGCTGCAGCATCTTGTTCTTGAATTGTCGTTGATGCTTGACCTTGAGTTTTGGCTGCACCGCCACCACCAACTAACACTGTGGAGTCACCTTTCTCTGACTCTGTTTCTGTATTAGATACATCAGCAACTGTGGTTTCGACAGTTGATTTTTCAGTTGTTGTAGCAGCGGATTGATGAGCTGATTCTGAGGTTGCTTGGACTATTGGTGTAGAAGATCCTTGTGCTAATTGAAGCTCATATTCGGCAATGTCTGTGATAGTGGTACCAACAGCACCACCTACAATTGCAGATAGACCCTCTTCAACTGTTTCAGTAGTAACGATTCCATCTTTAGTAATGGTATTCGTGTGTGTGGTATAAGCAACTGGTGCGTCAGTTTGTGTTACCTCATCAATTGGACACCATGTTGTATAAGTCGTGGCAAGGTTATGAATGGTTGTCGTAACTGTTGAAAGAACTAAGGTCTCTCCTTCGCTGACTGAAGTAACTGGTGCTTCAGTATGTGTTGCCTCATCGATTGGGCACCAAGTCGTATAAGTTGTGGCAATGTCATGAATGGTTGTTGTAACTGTTGAAAGAACTAAGGTCTCTCCGTCGCTGACTGAGGTTTCAGCAGCGGTGCTAGTGGTTTCTGAGCTGGAGCTGGACTCTATACTTCCACAGAAAGAGTCGTAAAATGAGAACTCTTCGCATGAGTCCCAGTCGATCAGCTCATCTTGACCGTCGACTAAATTGAAGACATTGTAACAGTTAGACGTCAAAAGAACATTGCTGTAGTGATCAGCACTATAGACAATCTGAGCGCTGTTTAATGTTTCGCAGAAGTCTTCTCTACTTGCAAAACTTCCTTCAATAGTGATACCTTCATCAGATAGACTTGCAATAGCATCACCACTTCTAAAATAAAAGTAGATCTCTAATGATTGTATGAATTGTACTGGAGTGAGCAATGACTGTGCCAAAGCTAACGGGGCTGTTACAGACAGAAGTAAAGCTGACTTGCTTATGACTTGAACCATCTTGTGGGATTATAGTTTTGTTAGAGCTTTTTACGATTCCTTGGGAATATTTTTTAATGCGAACCAAATCAGTTATATAAGAAAAGTCATATGGTTGAGATATCCGCTTCCCTTTGGGCACTACCAGTTTACGTTTCTGCTTCTGCCTTAGACTTGCTTAAAAAGCTGAAGAGGTATATGTGCCTGCCACTTTCGATTGTATGGATTGGGGATTAATGAATGCTGGTGCTTCGCGCTGCTTGCATAATTTACCCAGTTCCCGAAAGAGTCACAAGCGTTCTGCATACGCATAGAGCGTTATGCGTAAAAATACATTAAATCCGACAGATGCAGCATCAAACGTGCATATTTTGAGAGTTGGTGGCTTGGCTTTGTTTCTGCATTGGGAACCTCAAAAACCTGCATTCATTAGGGGAGCAGCGCGAGAATCAGCTTTAGCTCTGGGTTGACTTTCTACACACCAGGTTGCCAGAATCCTTACATCTACTTTATACGTCATATGAAAAGAGTATTTCTACTTCGACGTAAACTAGAGATTCGAAGGTCTGGGCTGTTCGCTGTTTTTTTAGTTACCAGTTCGGAATCCGATGGAAAAAGCGACAAGATATCGGTCGCGCTATAGCCTGCAACTAATCAACAGCTTGCTCTAGTTTGAACATTATATAACCATATCCTTTTGAAAAATAGTCGAGGTATCTACCTCGAATGGTTACATGGTCACTTTGGGGCTTTTTGTGTCGTTGAAATTACAGTTGAGGGCTCTAATCGTTAAATTGAAGAAAGTTTATTTCAGCATTCACACTGGTGATATCAATAAGCTCAACAGATCGGCCTTTCTGAAACGTTTTAGATATATGCAGGTGAGCACGAGAAAAGTGGTCCTACCCATATCTAGAAGGATGCCAGAATCATTAAATTTACTCTATACGTCATTTGAAAGGAGTATTTTTACTCTGATGTAAACTAAAGATCCGAATGGTCTGATCGTCAAACAACTTGAATAACTCCTGATGGCAGATATTTGACAATGATCGCTCAAGATTCAAACGGTATGTTGAAGGAATATAGCGATATATCCGTAATAATCTATCAAGATCGCACATATGAAGTACCAATGATTCTCTGATACTGCCCGAAGTAATTTTAACAATGACGTATTTGTAGCACTAGCACATTATCAGCGTAACATTTGGTATGGCTTTCTCAGTGTCGAGGGTTAATTTGTTTGAAGACGATTTTCAGGATAATGCCGATGTTTAATTTGATGAATCTGCCTTATTCTGGAGACTCGCAAACCTTCAGACTGATTGGGGCATTTCAACCTTTTTCGTTGACGCCAAAAATCTTCCTACTTTTTGATTTAGTTTAATTATCTGCATAATAGAAGCTAGATACACGACGATCTTTTATCGCCCATAAAAATGATCATTCCTGACCTAATATCATTGGCTCGTTTTATATGTACATATATACATGGGAAGCGTAGATAGTCCTTCACACCTCAAATTTCTGACCTGAGTCTTGACCATACCTAATCTAAACGATATACGAGATAAGGAATTTTTGGTACCTGTCATCTTATGTGTGGCAACAATATTCTGGAAATCTTCAATTAATTACACTTCAAATCTCATACAAAATAGAAGCTTCGAATCACTAAGCGGTACCAGATAATACCATAGTCTACTGAATCTAACTATTAAATAAGAACGGAATCAGATCAAGCAGCCAATAAGAGGCCAAGGGCCTGATTCTTTGAAGTTAACGGTTATAATAGTGTAATTTGCTTACCTCATCATTTTTACCGCCGAAAGCGCCGAAGATCAATGAATCGACAAAACGTACAATATGAATTTCATACGTTGCAAACACTCAATTCACTTAACAGTTTGATAACATCGCTGTGTCTGTTCACGAAATCACAGAAGACCATATATTATGGAACAAATCAACTTATCTACCAACGGGAAAGAAATTCAAAAGGCCTATGAAAAGGTTGTTAAAGATGATCCAGATTTCTCTTGGGTGATTTATGGCCCGGATTCAACCAAGGCTTATACCGTTTCTGAAACTGGTACTGATTTTGATGAGTTCTTAGAGAGTTTCGATGAGTCTCAGATCCAATTCGGTTTAGCTAGAATCACTCCACCAGGATCAGATGTCAAGAAGAACTTGTTGATTGGTTGGTGTCCTGATTCTGCCCCTTTGAAACCAAGATCATCATTTGCCCAAAATTTTGCCGAAGTGTCCAAATTGCTTAAAGGTTACCATGTTCAGATCACTGCTAGAGACTCTGATGATTTAGATAGGGATGAACTTCTCTCCAGATTAAGTTCTGCAGCCGGTGCGCGTTATTCAATTCAAGCCTCGAGAACGAACACACCCTCATCAACAGCCTCAGCTTTCAAACCAACACCTGTATCCAGACCAACACCATCATCTGTTCCAAAAGCTTCTCCAAAACCAAGTTCATTCTCTCCAAAAGCTGAAGAACCTCAAGTTATCAAACCAAAACCATTTGTTCAAGCGTCCAAAAAATCTAATGATGACGATGACTGGAATGAACCAGAAATTGAAGAGAGAGACTTCAGTAAAAAGCCTTTGACACCAAATGTCTCTGCCTACAAGCCAATTGGTAGAGTAAACTTACAAGATGTCATCAAGGAGGAAAATGCTAAGGTTGATGCAAGAGCAGAAATTGCTGATTTGAAAAAGAAAGATAGATTGAAAAAAGATCAAGAAATCGATGACTTCTTAAAGGCAAAACCTGCTAGCTTTTCTTCCAAGGCTCCATCCCCAATTTCATCATTTGGTTCATCCTCTGACAAATTAGTTGGTGGTATTTCCAAAGGTTTTGGATCAGAAAATGGTAAGACTCCAGCACAAATCTGGGCCGAAAAGAAACAAAGAGAACAAGGCAAATCAGCAAGTGCTTCCCCACAACCAGTTAGTCATTCAGAAGATGTTGATGAAGAAGAAGAGGAATCTGTCTCAGAATTGAAGTCAAAATATGAGCAAATTAACGCTAACGCGGAAGAGGAGGAAGAAGAAGCCAATTCTTCTCACAACGATAGCCATCATGATGAAAACGTCTCCGATTTGAAATCAAGATTCGAAAAGTTTAACACTGCGGATAAAGATTCAGCTCCATCTCCAGCTCCAAGAAAGTCATTCCCTCCACCACCAGTTCGTCAAGTCGTTCAAGAAGAGGAACCTGAGCAAGAGTCTGAAGAAGAGGAAGAAGAATCACCAGCTGAAGAGGAAGAGGAGGCAAAACCTTCTTTACCTTCTAGGGCTGCGGTGCCACCTCCACCTGCTAGACCAACTGAACCAGAAGCACAAGAAGAAGAAGAGGAAGAGGAAGAGGAAGCGCCGGTTCAAGAAGAGCAAGAACTAACATACACCGCTATTGCCGAATATGACTATGAGGCATCTGAAGGTAATGAGTTAGGTTTCAGAGAAGGTGAAGTGATCACTATCATTGATTTCATTGATGAAGATTGGTGGTTAGGTGAATCTGAATCTGGTGAAAAGGGTTTGTTCCCATCCAATTATGTTACTTTAGAGGAGCAATGATCTCGATCTCTCATTCGTTATAGCATTCGATAGAATGAACAAAAAAAAGTACTAGCACGATGATTCTGTTTATAGTGTAGTTTCTAAGAGGATGATCGATGTATGTACTCGTTCCGTTCAATTAATGATCTATTTCTGACGTATCTGGGAATTCTCCGAGACCAGAATAAACAGAAGAAAAAAATTCTTTGTCACAAAAAATTTTCATTAGTTAAAAGAAAGCTCATCTCAGCCCAAATCAGTACCGCAGGAAACATATAACGATGGTTACTTTCAGTTGTGAATCGTGCAATGAGTCTATGATTAAGAAAAAAGCAGACCAACACACCCAAAGATGTCGTGGTGCTTACTTCACCTGTATTGATTGTTCAACCACTTTCAATGGTACCGACTACAGACAACATACATCATGCATAACAGAAGATCAAAAATATCAAGGAGCCCTTTATAGACCTAAGAAAAAACAGCAACAGCAGCAGCAGCAGCAGCAGCAACAACAACCAAAGCCTAAGGAAGAACCAAAGGAAGAGGCCAAACCAGAAAAGAAAGAATCTAAAAAAGATACTGGAAAGACTAATAAGAAGGATAAGGTTTCTAAATCTGATAAACTTGACTTGAAACAGCATAAGGGTAAAGGGCTCTACAAAGTATTAAAAGACCTATCTAAGGATGAAAAGAAAGAGCTATTGAAGAAAATCGTCATTTCAGATGATGGTAAATTAGAGATAAAATTATAAGCTAAGTACAACTTACAACACACACATGTATAGACAGCTAATTAGGCTCCATAGAAATGAATGATTCACAATTCAAAGATGCATTAGTTTCAGTTCATTTATTCAAGCCTCTGTAGATTTTATGATAGAATTGTTGCAAAGTATCCAAAGGAAACGTCAAGTCATCAAAGAAGTAGTCAGGAAGGTAATCTGTCAATGCGTTATGATCCTCTTCCTCAGATGGCACAGGAGAATATATGATCTCTGAGGAGTCTTGCTTAAAGATGGTTAATCTGTAATCTAAAACACCATTCTTACCAGTTTGCGAACAGTCGAAAGATAATGCTTCTTCGGTGTCATCAACTTTGTGAATTCTCAAACCAACAATCTGCTCTAGCATATCTAAAATAAGTTCATTCTCCAAGAAGTCTTGCTCATTCGCTTGACTTGGTGCACTTGATTGAGCCTGTTTCGATTCAGATTCTAATAACGTCCTGGTATCCTGCAGTTCCTGTTGTAGATGGTCATTCTGCAAGCTCAAACTAGTGATTAGCTCATTCGCAGCCTGTAGTTTTAATTCAATTGAATTTTTATAGTTATCAAATATCTGCTCTTGTTTGCCCGTTCTCAAGTCATCTATTATTGAAGTTAACTTTGGTAGGTTCTTGCTATGTAATGCTGATAAAGTTGATGATTGAGCCCTGTTTAGATCTAGTGTCTCGCTTACTTTGGAGTTCAGTTTTTTCTTTAACGGTGATGGTATTCTAGAATTGATGGACGAAAGCCTCTTTGAAGGTGATAACGGAGTCGATGAAGTCTTTATTGAGTCTAGTAACAATGCTGGTTTTCTGGCAGATTCTCGTCTAGATGGTGAAGCCGGTTCATTGTCGCTTTCTTCCAGCTTTTTAACTGGTACCTGAGTATTTTCCTTTTCATCTGCCTTGGAATCAGCAGACTTTTTGGTGCCTCTAGTTCGTTTCTTTGGAGCTGTCCAGATGAGTTAGTAAATAAACCTGATACTCTTAAACTCGGTGAATACATACGTTCAGGAGACTCAGAAACTACCTTTTTAGACTTGGTTTCCTCCTGATCCTCAGACTTCTTGCGTGTGGCTCTCGTGCGCTTCTTTGGAGGCATCTTCGACGGTAAACAGCGAGATATGCAGAAACAGATCAAGAAATGAAATCAAACTAAACAAAATCAAAACAAAGAGCATAAACATCGCGAAACACCCTTAAGCGGAAGTTTACCCCATTTGGAACATTGCTTATGTAAGCTCTATCTAAAAATCCCGAACCAGCGCATCAACTTTGAAAGATGCTCAAGCATCGAATAAGCCTACTGATTCCTTGAATATCACACATAAATGGAGCAAATACGAACATTTGACGCCTTCCGTGAGTTCTACATCTACTAGCCTTGTTAATATATCGCGAAAACTAACGTATAATCCTCAGCAAAGGTCGCAAGTTCGCATGCTGTCCGTTCAGAAAGAGGTGGGCTGTCCACCATCTTCACAGCTCTATTCATTTTGTTTCTGACATATGTGGAGATTGGCCATTTCTTTGGTGGATCTGTAGATCACCAGTTCAAAGTTGATAACTCCGTGGGGAAAACGCTTATGATCAACCTTGATTTGGTTGTGGCGATGCCTTGTAACTTCCTCCATACCAATGTCAGAGACCTTACACACGATAGATTTCTAGCCAGTGAGATCCTGAGATATGAAGGGTTCCAGTTCTACATTCCGGAGAGCTATAGAGTCAATGACAATAGGGACATTGTTACCGCTGATTTGGATGAAGTTTTAGCAGAGGGTATTGTTGCTGAATTTAGAGACCGTGGTGATTTCAAAGATTCGGGAGCTCCAGCGTGCCATATTTACGGTAATATCCCGGTGAATAAAGTCAGTGGGACCTTCCAGGTAACTGCTAATGGGTGGGGGTATAGAACTGCGAATAGAGCTAATGTTGACCGGGCTTCTTTGAATTTCACACATGTTCTCAATGAGTTTTCATTTGGTGAATTTTATCCATACATCAACAATCCTCTTGATGCGACAGCAAGAACAACAGAGGAACATACGCAAGAAATGAAATACTATTTGACTGTTGTTCCAACAATCTACAAAAAACTGGGTGTTGAAATCGAAACTAATCAGTATTCTGTGACGACGCAAGATCTAGTCATCACTAACAAACAACAGGGTATTCCAGGTATCTATTTTCAGTATGATTTTGAGCCAATCACTCTAGTTGTTGAAGATAAGAGAATACCATTCACTACTTTCGTCATTAGATTGGCCACTATCTATGGTGGGATCATGATATCTGCCAAATGGTTGTACAAGTCAGTAGATAAACTTCTGATTGTGGTATTTGGAAAGAGATATGCTTCTAGAGGTGACGAAAAGGCCAGTACTTTACTAGATGACGAAGAATGATTATCTGTGTATATATATAGACCTGAATCAAAAAAAAAAAAGGGGGGAGAGAAGAGACTCTTGTATCAACTGACCTGGTAAGCCACTAGATTTGGGAATCCCCAGCACTTGTATCCTATAGCATTCGCTTGATAACATAAGCCTTCTGTCTCAATACCATCAACTCCTTGTTTCTCCCAAGTTGCACCTATGATATTATAAGGAGGGAATGTAACACCTTGATGCAACACCTCAGATTTCAGAAACACTAGTGTACCACCGACTGATTTTAATTCAATTTTGGCATCTGGTTTATTCCCTAATTTGTACTTATCCAAACTAGCAGAAATCTCCGCTATATTAGCAGAGTCTTTCACCGCGGTATCTGGGTCCGGAGCAGATCCTTCATATGTGGCTTTCTCGTCCAGGGACGAGCCTCGAAGTACTCTTGCCCCTAACCAGGATTGTAGGTTATGTAGCTTCTCAACAGGTTGAACCTTTGGATCATTAGGGTCTTTTGAATCCTTGGAGTCCTTAGAGTCGTCAGAGCCTTTGGTATCCACTCTCAAAGTTGCAATATCAGCACCAGATCCGATCAAAACTTCAACAAATTTCTTTCGAATGTCAACTATATTGGATTCCAAGTACAGAGCATACTTTTCATTACCCAAAGTGTTCGAAATCAAAAAATTCTTTATCTGAGCAGAGTGTTTGCTGCGTACTTTAGGTTTGTCCTCAGGTTTGGCTTCACTAATTTTCTTCTCGAGAAATGGTGCATGGAGAAGAGTAATCTTGGAAAACGATGATTTAGGATCCTGTTTGGATTCAATAGAAGAGTAATATTCCGTCACGTGGCCATTAATGGTATCGAATAGCTTTGAATCACTGATGATGAAAGCCAAAGACGTCTTGGGTTGGTCCACGTCCAGCTGTGAGACAAATTTTAAGAATGATTCGTAATTTCTATTAGGTCCAAATTTAGGCGTTATGTAGGAAAAAATGATTATTTCATTGAACTCTGAGTCAATATCTCTTTTTCCATCTTTTGAACCAGTTCTGAGTCTGTATTGGAACTTTTTAAACTCGGGTAATTTTGACTCCACTTTGGTACGTTCAATCTGCAAAGGTTTAGCATCTTCGAATTCCTTCTTCAGTTTTTCGAAATTCTCAGTTTCTTTCTGGATGCTCTTCTCTTTCTCTTCTAGCATGGACTTTTGGTTCTTTAGTTCCGCTCTTTCGTATTTCAGTTCCTCCTCTAATTTTGTCTTCAGCAACTCGTTGACCTTAACCTCAATTCTATGTTTATCCAACATCTCTGGACCATTATTATCCACGATATTTACTCCCGACTTCGAAGGGGATGCATTATGTGTCTGGTCAAAGAATCCAATATCAAGCGACTCAATGTAAGCCCCAATGTCCTTGACAGTCGAGCTGTTCTCGTTGGCGTACAACGTTAGCATAAAGATGACCACCACAAATGCAGCCAGCACCGTCCAGTGTCTCGTATTAAGGTACCTCATCGCACAATGTATTGCCTGTCTACAGTGTCCTTTTGTATTTGACAGGTGTTTGGACCCCTTCAAATGTAAAGAATGAATTTCGCGCTTTGAAAGATATTGACACTTTCCTACAAAAACAGCAGTTGCAGCACACTTTATGTATTCAAGAAAGGTCCACGACGTGTTTCGCCACGACGTTAGGCATTCCGTGACATGAGTAACCTATCGTTCTCGCCTGGTAACAGAGCCCTTCGGTTTCTATCCCATCGTAGCCCTCGAATCGGTTCCATTTCGTCCCCACTATGTACAATGGAGGGAATAGAATACCCTGCTTGAAGATCTCACTCTTGAGAAACAAGACGGCACCTCCCACTGAGTCCAGTGGCACTTGGAAATTAGGTTCTCCGGTGTTGCCATACTCTTCCTTCCCATATTTTCCCATGTCGATTGAATCCACACCTCCAGGCACAAACACAAATTCAGGATCATTCAAATCTAGCTTCCGTGACTCTTCCTCATTCGGCTCTCTTCTTTTACCAGACCATGCGTTGAAATCATAATTCCATGCCATGTCGTGAGTAATTCTAGGTGTCACGATATCCAACTTACTCTCTTTGAAAATGGTCAGCATATTTTGAGGAAGCTCAATCATATCACTGTCCAAACACAATGAGTACCTTTCATCACCCAGCGTATGGGTGACTAAGAAGTTTCTGGATCTTGCAATGACACGACGACGTTCCTTCTGGAACTTAGGATTATGTCTTTCGTCTCTGTCTAGAACATGCAGCTTTTCAATGAACTCGGACTGTACCAGTATGATCTTACTGTAGAATCCATCTAGTGAGCCCTTCTCTATAAATTCCTGAACAGCTGCAAACTCCTCTTTGGAGCCAATCAACAACCCTAGTGTGGTTTTTGAGACGTCAAAGTCCATTTTGCCAATGACCTTCACAAAATCCTCAAACTTTCCCCCTTCACCATACGAGTTTTTGTCTCCAATAGAGGTCATTATTATCATGTCGTTAAGTGTATAATCAAGAACAGTTGAAGTGTAAATGATCTTTTCGTACTCTGGATTTTCTTTCTTGATTATGGTCTTGACGTAAATCCCATTGATCAAATCACCTTGGAATTGGCCAATAGGAGTCTTTGCTGATTTCTCGAGCTTCTCTCTTGCTTCTACTTCAGAATTGTACTTCTGAAGGGCTTCCTTGAGTTTGGCATTGATCTCGTCAATCTTTGTCTGTTTTTTAGCGAGTTCAGCATCTTTCTGAAACAAGGTTTTGTTCGTCTTTTCCTCCTCTGCTTCCTTGAAAACAACAACTCTTTTCAAAGAGTTCAACTCCTCCTTGTTCAAACTCATCTCTTTCTCTAGCTCAGCTAGCTGGACAGTCAACAACTCTTTTACTCGAGTTCCTGGTGCATTCGGAACCATGTTTCTCATTGAGATCAGAACAATAGCGAATAGCACCAGAACACCAAGTTTCTGGTAGTTACCCATCTTAGATGTTGTTGGTTTCGTCGTCTGTTATTTAGCAGGTATTAGTCTAACAGCGAAGAATTGGCACACAACAGCTGGTTCGACAGTGAAATGAGCGTTCACGTGGTGATGCGATACAACGATGTACGTATGTTCTCATATTTTCGTGTTGTTTCCAGATTTACGAAAAAAGCAGGTCCCGGTTCGGACACGGAACGCGCTTAAAAGGCTCTAGACCCTGAGAGAAGAGTACCTGATACAGAGACTGATTGTCCCCCGGTAGATGCTCACACTCATCACTGCCTGAGGATTTCGACGTGTATTTTTTTCTAGTACCTACTAATCTAATCTAGCAAGCACAAAAATTACATCAATATACCATAAATCATATAATATGCAATGAGACTAAAAATACCATACGTTGAATATCCAAACAAACAGTAATCTCCAAAGAAAGGGCTTAAATACACAAAGCAACTAAGCTGAAACATAAAACTAAAAAATCAAACTTGACATGCGCAGTATCCTTAAAATATCTAAAACAACCAACCGATAAAAGTTTCGTAAAACCATTCACCATCTTTCTTTCCACCTTTGAGCTTCTCTCTTTTGATTTGATAAAGCTTTTCTGCTTCGACTTCTTCCTCGTCGACAAAGTGCTTCAATGTAACCAAGTCAACCTCTTCAGGTTTACGGAACTTGGACTTTCTGGTAATGACATGCCCAACAAACGCAATAACGTAAACTGGAATGCCAATGTATCCAGTGATAAATTGTTTATAGTCGAATCCGTTGATGAAAACAGTGAAGTTTTTGATGAACAAGATAAGCACACAGAAGAATAGTGCGATATATGGACCATATGGGAAAAATGGAGCAGCGTAAGGTAATGAGCTTCTTGGAATTCCTTGAGCTTTCAAAGCTCTATTGAATGATATAAATGTAATAATGATGGAGATCCATGTCAACAATCCAAAGATAGAAACAACATTGACAAAGTAAGCAAAGATTGTTTGAGAATTTGCGGAGACTGACATATAAGCTAGACAACAGAATGCTGAACATAAAGCCAGTGCAAAATAAGGAATACCATATTTGTTGGTTCTAGCAAAGATTTGTGGAGCTTGTCCATTGACTGCTAAACCATATAGGGTTCTTGATCCGATATATAAATCAGAGTTAGCAGCTGAAAAGATGAAAACCAAGATACAGCCGTTAATAATGTGATCTAATTTATCAATGTGGGCGTTTTTGATAGCAACGACAAATGGAGATGCATTAGCGGATGTAGTAGCCTTCGTGGCACTGATTAGCAATGGGTCATTGTATGGAACACATAGACCTAGCAGGAACACTGAACAGACGTAAAAGACTAAGATTCTGTAGAAAGTCAATTTGATAGCTCTTGGAACATTTCTTCTTGGGTTTTCAGCTTCAGCAACAGTGATACCGACTAATTCAGTACCAGAGTAAGCAAAAACAGCAGTAACTAAAACGTTAGCAAAGGCAACGAATTTTCCAACAGACACATTTTTGATTCCAGTATATGGTTTAAAGGCACCTGGGTCTTGCCAGTATCTGAAACCTAATCTATCGTGAGTTGGGCCACCACCTAACATGATGATAAATAGCAGAAGAATCAATCCAACAACGATTAGCACTTTCAAACAGGATAACCAAAATTCAAATTCACCAAATAGCTTAACACCAAAGATATTAATCAGAATGATGATTATAAGAATCATTGTTATCCAGACACCAGGATTGACTGCATCTCTGGATACCCAGTATTGCATAACTAATGCAAAGGCAGTGATTTGATTTGGAGTGACAATGAAATATTTGAACAGGTAAGAATAACCAACTGCTACGCCAACAGCTGGATGACAATATCTTGCAGCATAATCAGAGAAACCTTGAAGTGGGATATAAGTTGCTAATTCACCTAAGCAACACATAACAATATAAACAATAAATCCAATGAATGAGTAACCAATAAACAGTGGGGCTGGACCAGAAGATGACAATGCAGAGCCTGAACCAATTAGCAAACCGGTTCCTAAAGAACCACCAATTGCAATCATAGAAATATGACGAGCTTTCAAGTCTTTTTTCAATCTGTAACCTTCATGAGTAACCAAAAGCTCGTCTTCATCTTGAATCGTAGCAAGATGGCCTTCGTATTGTTGGGTTGTAAGACCCTTTTCCACATCATAGCTTGTGGATGATGTGATTTTAGACATGTCAGTCTTGGTGTCCATGGACGAAATGCGGTGCACTGACATGTTGCCTATATAATCAGTGTTTATCGAACTGAGAAGGGGAAAAACCTGTGATGAGAGAGAGAGAGAGAATTAAAAGGACTCATGTGCTTGTCTGGGGAAGCAACGAGTTTATATAGATTTTGCTCATTGCTCATTGCACTATGCATTGTTGAGTCTCTAAATATCGCTAATTTGAATCAAAGGCATCAAAAAGTTCAAGGTGCATGTACGGAAAACGGACCGTTATTCAAGGCTGCATTTTACACTGAACTTTTTTCTCGGGCGAACCTGCCCTTTTTTTCGCTTTACGTGGGGAAATCGCCGTTCACTAGGCGCAAGATCTATAGGAGAAAAAAGGAAAGCTCGTAGAGGGGTCCTAACCCTAATTACTTACTGGGCAGAGCTTGACAAAAACGGAAAAACACATATGGAGCTTGAGAAAGGCAAGGCTTTTTTTTAACGGGTTCTTAACGCCAAGGCGCAGCTAATTGAGAAAATAGTCACGCTGAGAGAAAAAAGAAAAAAAAAATTGTGTCTGGGGGGAGAGCATAGGGCATCACAGCATCACACATTGGGGAGTACAATCGCCGTATGCTCAGGCAAAATAACGTAATGGCATCCCAAAAGAAAAAAGAAGCAATTGTTATCGGATCACAGGATGACAGGGTCCAGGGTCCAAACTCTGCTTAATTACATTTATTCAAACTGAGAATTAACTAGAATTATTACCCAAATTTGACGCAACATTCCTTTGCTGATGTGCAAAGTAACCTCTCTCTTCTTCTAAAATTGATAAATAGCACAATTTCTCTCTCTTTCAACTAATCAGCAAATATGGTCGCAGAACTCGAATTCTCAGGTTTGATTGACGTATAGACTAATGAATTAACTCTGTATTACTTATTGGTCCTTTAACATAGAAAGCACTTATAAACAAAGCTACAAAAGATTTATAATAAAACCAAACAAATATATTTCCAATATACGAAAAAATCTAAAATAAACTCAGAACAACCAACCGATAAATTTCTCGTAGAACCATTCACCGTCTTTGTGACCAGCTTTGACTCTTTCTTTTTTCTCAATTGCGGCAATACGCCCTCTTTCTTCCTCATCATCAACGAAGTGTTTCAATGAGATCAAATCAACTTCTTCAGGTTTTCTAATCTTAGATTTGTACATGATTTTGTAACCGAAGTATGAAATGACATACACTGGAATACCAATGTAACCAGTGATGAAAGTCTTGTAATTGAAACCATTAATGAAAACAGTGAAATTCTTAATGAAGGCAACCAAGATACACATGAACAATGCAATGTATGGACCATATGGATGGAATGGTGCGTAGTAAGTTAACGATTTTCTTGGAACGTTTTGTGCTTCTAACGCTCTAATGAAGTAAATGTATGTGATAATAATTGAAATCCATGTCAATAAACCAAAGATGGAAACACAGTTGACAAAGTAACCGAACACGGTTGAAGAATTAGATGAAACGGACATGTAAGCCAACCCACAGAAAGCAGTAGAAAGTGCTAAAGCAAAATGTGGAATACCATACTTGTTGGTCTTAGCAAAGAGTCTTGGTGCATTACCGTTAACAGCTAAACCGTACAATGTTCTTGAAGCAATGTATAAATCTGAGTTGGCAGCTGAGAAGATGAAAATTAAGATTGCTGCGTTGATAACATGATCTAATTTACCAATCTGAGCATTTTTGATGGCAACAACGAATGGGGAAGCGTTAGCAGAAGTGGAAGCCTTTGTGGCACTGATTAATAATGGATCATTGTATGGAACACATAGACCTAGCAAGAAGACAGAACAGATGTAAAAGACTAAGATTCTGTAGAAAGTCAACTTAATAGCTCTTGGAACATTTCTTCTTGGGTTTTCAGCTTCAGCAACAGTGATACCAACTAATTCAGTACCAGAGTAAGCAAAGACAGCAGTAACTAAAACGTTAACGAATGCAACGAATTTACCTTTTGATTCATTAGCAATTCCACTGTAAGCCTTGAATGCACCTGGGTCTTTCCAATATCTGAATCCTAATCTATCATGAGTTGGACCTCCACCTAACATTATAACAAATAATAAAATAATCAAACCAAGAACAATAATCACCTTCAAACATGATAACCAGAATTCAAATTCACCAAAGATTTTCACACCAAAAATATTCACTAATAAAATAACAATGATGAATACAGTGATCCAAACACCGGGATTAACCGTGTCTCGACTAACCCAATACTGAATAACTAAAGCACCAGCAGTAATTTGATTAGGAGTGACAATCAAATATTTGAATAAATAACAGTAACCAACGGCAAAACCTAAAGCTGGATCAACATATCTAGCACTGTATTCTGAGAACCCACCTGCTAATGGAATATACGTTGCTAAAGTTCCTAAACAACACATAACCATATAAACAATAATACCAATGAAACTATAACCAATGAAAAGAGGAGCAGGACCGGATGAAGACAAAGCGGAACCTGAACCGATCAACAGACCGGTACCTAACGAACCACCAATTGCAATCATAGAAATATGACGAGCTTTCAAATGTTGCTTCAATCTATAACCTTCTTGGATGGCAATAATGTTTTCCTCATCGACTTCTTTGATGGAATCAATACCACCTGGGTATTTCTCAGTATCAGCAAAGTCATATTCTTGAATGGAAGAACCATCTAGTGTAAGCTTTGACTTGTCAAGATCTGACATGTTTTTTTATGTAATAACGTCTGTTTGACAATATCCAAAGGAAGTGCAAAATAATACGAGAATTAATTATAGTATTTATACAATCAGCCTTTCATGATGATAGGACTCTAGCTTGCTTCTCCACCAATCGATTTCAGGATTCCTAGATTCCATAGAGATCTTGCGTAGATGCCATAAGATTTGAGATAAGTAACCTGATCTTTGCGAAGGACTAATGTTGTGCGCAACACATAATTAGATAGAAACGCATGTTACGTACAGTATCAGACACTAGAGACCCTAACTGTAATTGAATCCAACGTTCAAACGGTAAAAAGAGACTCCCACAGTGAGCCAAAGTTTTCACCCCTGAGACATGCTATTGGTTGGATACACTCGAACAGCAATATATGAAGGGCATCATAGTCGGGCGATAAAGTGTCGGTTGCAAACTTCCGTTGAAATAATAAAAATTTGATTATGTCTCCCATATCATTGCATGGCATTTGTTTGCGCCTCAGATTGGAGAATTTGAAATCTATCATCCATTTTGAGAGAAGGGCAAATTTAATTATTAGAGAGAGATGGAAGTCAATGTAAGCCCCCGTTATAATAGCTTCTTATAGGATTAGAGACTCTTAGGATTATGTGTGGCTATTGTAATTTTCAAGACGTTGACAATAGTAGCTACTCGACCGTTTGTGCTAGTTCTTTCACGAAAATCCTCTCTGATACATTCTTGCAATTCAAAGCCTTCTCTCCTGATGTACGTTGCTCGATGTGAGATACGTATCTAGTTTCACCAACTGTAACATGTATGAGCCTTGCAATTTGACGTTAATTTTCCGGATGAAGTGAACTGAAACTCTAAGTGTGGTTGCGGCCCCAAGTCTTGACCCTGATTATGCCCAGTTCACTCCAAGTTATATTTACTGATAAGCAATTGCAAATGCTGTTTACTGTGTGCTAACTTGGCAGAAATTTCTTCTTTTTTGGTACCCCTGTTGGCCTGACGGAGTCCATTATAGGCAGGTATGCAACACCTGATGATTTGATAGCCAGAGCCTACGGTTCTTAGCTACGTTAGCTTCGTTATTTCTGTCAAGATAATGGATTAGGAGTCGGTGTTTTCTAATTCTAATCCATGGCGCGCGTTGGCCAATCTGGGATGGAGTCCGTCGTTTGGAAGTTGTGCACATTTAGATTGACAGGTCCAAAAAGAACAAAAAAAAAAAAAATGCGTGGCTCTTAACGAAGATTGACTTCCCTTTCGAGCTTTGTTTTCTCATTGGGTCAAGATCGCTCAAACACTCGCAGTCACATTCAAGAAAACTCTAAAATGTGCAATTGAGCTTCTGCTCAGTTGGTAGCAGCTCAACAAGTTGAAGCCCCTCTAGTTTCACTATCTTACTTCTTCTGAGGGCATTTCATTTTGGAATCTTTTGGTGCCGCACACAAATTTGTGGATACTTGGCTCCGAAGGCTTGGCACAATTTACTTTTTCCCAACTGTAGATTTCTTGTTGCATAACCAACTGTCACTTTCCAACCTATCACAATCCACCAAGAATTCTCTTTCGGAATTTTTCAAACGGCAGTACATGTTCTTGGATTTACGGTCTGGGTTCTGGAAACCCTGAAAGAGTTCGAATAGGCTGCGGCCGGGAGCCCGGGAGCCCGGGATCTGACGTTAAGTAACTCCCCGAATAAGTTGGTGCTCTTATTACGTCAAGTTGGAAATCGTAATAAGAAACACAGTCTATCACAACTGTAATTGCCTGTGCTCTTATACGTACTCAATTTAGTGAGAATAAAAGAAAGAGAGTGAGAGAGTTGGCATTACGTATAAGGATGTTTTCAATTTATAGTATTAGCATTCTGTCGTATGTAAGATGTAAGTAACCACAAGCAATAATCCAGGGACTAGACTAGAATAAGTCAAGCAACTCCTTTGATGCATTACTTCCATTGTTAGCTTTGCTGTTGTTATTGCTGTTGTTATTGCTGTTGTTGTTGCTGTTGGTGTTGTTGTTATTACTGCTGAAAAAGATATCTAGTTCGTTAGTTCCCGAGTGGGATGCTGATGGTAAAGAGTTTGATGGCTGGATCGTTGATGAAGAGAACAAATCATTTAGCTCGTCTAAAATATTGATTGATTTGTTGGCTTCGTTATTTGTCTCGTCTTGTGTCTCGTTGTCTCCCTCATCATTGAAATCTAGTAGATTTTCATCGTTATGCACATTCAATTGGATATCTTTTATCTTGGTGATTTGGGCCGTCTTCACTGATTTTGATTTACCCGTCGTGAATAAAACTGAATTTATCGTTGAAATCTCATTGATTAGAGCTTTCAACAAATTTTTTGGGAAGTTTGGAATCGTGGTCTCAATCTTATTCAGTTTTGTTAAGATCAACTTTCTTGACTCTGATTGATCATCCAATGATAATATTCTCCAGTAAATGTAAACTTGATCCCTTATTTCAACGTTCTCAATCTGATCAACCAAGTTGAAAATTTTAGCTAGTAACTCTTTAAATTGGCCATTTTTGACATTGATTTTGACTAGCGATGATATTAATGCAGATTGAACCGAAGTATCCAATTCCAAGAAACTATCGACGTACTCATTCAACGTAACGCCGTAATTATTGATATCAAATTCACCTAAGACCCAAATGAAACTCGATATAGCCTCTGAGTCAACTAATTTATCCTGGTGTTGTATTATGGTTGGCACAATCAAAGAAGATGATTCAGGATACGCCCTAAGTATATCTCTCAATGCAATTATGATTTCATCATACAACTCTCTCTGATTCAATAGCACGACGAGGTAATCAATGGATTTTTCACGAAATTTCGATATTTTGATACCAACTTGACCAATTGCCTTAACGGCTCTCTTGACAAACTCAGGTTCAAATTCGAATCCGTATTCTTTTAACTCATTCAAGATCAATGATCCATTGGTTTCTGATGCTAATCTAACAATGATTTCTATCTTTTCTAGTTTCAAATACAATGGATCGTTGTATTTAACGAAAAACACCTTATAATGGTTGGACAAGATCTTTGGATACTTCTCTAAGATTATCCTAATATTTCTCAACGTAACATATTGAACTTCATGAGGAGTTGAAACTAAAGATACTAAAGGGGCTGATAATTTTTTCAAAATGTTGTCATATTCGGTAGTGAATGACAGCTTTTTTAAGTTCACTAAAATGACCTTGATGGAGGATAAGACCACAGATGGATTAGAATGTTGCAGCTGTGGCACGACTCTCTCTATTATATGTTCCGATTCTTCCGAATCAACGGAATCGTATTCGGATAGTGCAGTTAAGATGGTAACTCTACCCCATTCTGCACATTCATTCAATGCAATCAAGAATTTTTTCAACAATGGAGCAGTGATTGTTAAAACATCCAAGCTTGGTTCAGCCTCATGAATCTCAGCCAATGCAGAAATCGCATTTGCAACAACCATTGGGTTCGAATCTTCAACCATTTTCTGTAATTTAGTGATAAAATCATTCTCGACGCAAATCTCCTTGTTCAATTCAAACAACTTCGCGACACAGATAGCCGCAGTCTTACGAACATAAGGGTTTTCATCACTCAGTGTTCTGTTCAAGGGGATGGACATATAGTCAACCATTTTGTCGACTCTAATACACCCCATTGTTCTGATGGCCAAGGCCCTGATCAACGGATTTGGATCCTCAGTGTCTTGAACAAATGTGTTGACAGCCAAGATGACCAGTTCCGGGTGTGTCTTAGCGTAGTTCATCAGATACAAGTAGACCAGCTTCTTTTGCTTCAGATCATGGGTGGCGACGTTCTTCAACACATCTGGAAACAAGGACGAAACATCCTTCCCGACAGTCATTGCGCCAATCACCTGCTTGATGGTGTCCTTACGCACATTGGCGTACTGCGACACGAGCCCTGCTCTGAGCTCGTACGTCTCACCCTTGCGAGGGGCCTGGAATATCTTCTTCAGTCTCTTCTCCAGCGACATGGCCGTTTAAAACACACTGAACTTGGGATCTTCTGCTGTGTTTTGCCTTGTTTTGTTTTGGCTCTTCGAACTTTTGAAGTTTCGAAGCGGAAAAAGCGCGAAAGTCGCAGAGCAGAATCAAGAATCTGGAGGTGGTGGTGCTATTAATAGCGGGGCACTTGTGCTTTGTATCTGGTTGTGCTGGCTTCTCTGTGGGCTCCACCTCTGATATATACCTCTTCTGTCTACAGCCCATGGCATAGATCACATTTCAAATGTCCCCTTAAGCTTGCAATTACATGAGACGTATTAGACAGCTGTGTGCCCGTACCATCTCTGCACACATAGCATTACAATAACTCTGTCTCGAACAGCTTTCTGAGCTCATCGGGATGGCTTCAAACACGTAATGCCCATCGATCTCGGCCTCTCCAGGGTCGTTTCCCTTCTAACGAAATTGGGCAATCCACAACTCTCGCAGAACTACATTCATGTCGCAGGAACAAACGGCAAGGGCTCCGTGTGTGCTTATCTGAGTTCAGTTCTTCTGGCAAGCACGAAAGATTTCAAAGTGGGCAAGTTCACTTCACCTCATCTGATATATCGACATGATTGCATCACCTTGAACAACACGCCTGTGAATTGGGACGTCTTCAGAAAGATCGAGGATCATGTCGTTCAACTGAATAAGGATCACCAGATCGGTTGTACTGAATTCGAAATCCTGACTGTTGTGGCCCTTAAGGTCTTTGAAGTTGAGAAGGTTGATATTGCAGTCTTGGAAGTTGGGTTAGGTGGGAGACTGGATGCAACCAATGTTGTTTCTGGTGCGGTAATTGCTGAAAATGGTGAGATTCTACAGAAAGGTGTTCTTGCTACTGCGATCACCAAGATCGGTAAAGACCATGAAAGCCTTTTAGGAGACACGCTTGAGGAAATAGCGGCTGAGAAGGCAGGGATTCTCAAGTCAGGAATATTCAATGTTGTTGATGGGACAAATGCCACTGAAGTCTTGAAGGTTGTTGAAGATAAAGCAAAACTTACAGGGTCAACCAATGTGCCACTAGTATCAGCATCTGATGAAATTGAAACAAAATGGGGACTCATACACAGAAGGGAATCACCTTTGAAAGGAGACTATCAATTACAAAATTTGTCAGTTTCACTCAAGATCATAGAGTTAATTTTCCCGTTTTTAATGCAATCATATCCTCAAAAGACTGCCTTTTCACTGAAAAATATAATCAAAGGTGTGAACTCAACTCAATGGCCAGGAAGATTACAAGCTTTAGATTTAAATTATTCTGCCTCTGAAAACCCACTACCTATACTACTAGATGGTGCACATAACGCCCAGTCTGCAGCAGAATTGAGGAAATATCTGAATTCTACATATCATGATAAATCATTGACATTCATTATTGCATTAACTAAGGGGAAAAATATAGACGAACTTCTCAAAGAACTCAATATAAGTTCCAGGGATAAAGTGGTATTGACGACATTTGGTAAAGTTGATGGCATGCCATGGATTCAGGCCAACGATCCATTAGATGTCAAGAATTTCGTGACCAAATATACCCAGGACATAACAATAATAACAGATCTTCCAGATGTTTTCAAAACAGTCCAAAGCGACGAGCATATCGTCGTGTGTGGGAGCTTATATCTCGTTGGTGAAGTGTTGAAACTGCACGGTGGAAAAAAAACGTAGATAGATTAATTCATTCATTCATTCTCATTACGTACTCTGGAGCTTATTGTAGAGTTGACCTCTGTCTTGGGCTTCTTACTGAAATGCTCAGCAATTGAAGGTTGGTTCTTGTCCGGTGACCGCTTTCTGCGTGTTTTTTTCTGTTGGCTCTTTGATGGGCTTTTGGGTGGGCTCTTGATATCTACCTCTTCTGTTTTCACATGAGGTTCCTTCTTGACATCCTCTTTTTTGATATCTTCCGTTTTGACATCCTCCTTCTTGACATCTTCCTTCTTCACATCAGGTTCCTTCTTGACATCCTCTTTTAGGATATCCTCCTTCTTGAGATCCTCTATTTTGATATCTTCCTTCTTGTCACCATTGTCACTTTCCGTGAAACGTTTGAAATATCCACCAACTGCACCTTCTTTCTTCACTGGTTCAATCAGATGTTCACCCTCATTTGTAGTCTTCCCCACATCTTTAGACACTTCATACCACTGCAGTACATCCTCCTGACCTTTCAGGCACTGGCCCATTTCAGCACTCCAGTCTTCATCACTCAACCATTTATCCCACTTATCAGTGCCAGGTTCTAGAAACAAAGGAGTTCTGGTATGCAACCATTTCAGTTCTTTCGGAGCAGGTCCAGTGATAACAGTAAAACTAAATACCTGTTCTCCCTCTCCCTCCTCGCCCTTCTCCTTGAAAAAGGCCTTACTCCATAAGCCAGCAAGGTAGATCAGCTTCCCGTCCTTTCTACTTACATAATAAGGGATCTTAGCTTTCTTCCCAGTCTTTTCATCTGCTGTATGCTGCCACTCGAAATATCCCTGAATGGGAACACAGCATCTATGGTTCTTTCTCAAAGCCTTCCAGAGTCTGTTTCCCTCAATGACTGACTCTGCACGAGCATTGAACGTGGAATAATACGTCTTTCGAAACTCTTCCCTGGAATTGATCCAAGGTGGGACGACCCCCCAGGACATAAACTGCAATACTGGTTGAACACTGTCATCTTCAGATGGGAAGTAGTAAACTGGAGCTATCTTCGTTGGTGCAATGTTATGAGAGGGTCTGTAGTTGTCGGAGTTTCTCGTTTCTGCTATTGGAATGTTGCTTTGCTGGAACTGCTCTTGCAACTGCGCAGTTTGCTGTGCGATGATGTGTCAGTGAAATCAGGTTGACAAGCAAAGGTTCACAAAGTGACGTACCAGGGCCATTGAGTAGCGTCCACACATGGCTTCAAGTCTACTTCACGAGTAGTCAACGTGTGCTGAAGCCGGCAAGTTGCTTCTTATATATCTGTAACTAGCAATGCAAGCGTGTGTGCCCTGGTCCCTGCCACAAACCGGGACACAAATTCAGTACTTATTAAAAAGGCGACTTACAGACGAATATGTACTTCATTTCTCGCATCGACCCCATAATGCTCACCAGAACTGCGAGACTCACCTCACAGTATGCCTCCAGGCTGAAACTACCGGCATCATTCACTCCGTACCCACGCCGGACCCCCTCAGGACTCACATTTCTGCGCCAGTACCGTGGTCAATACCAATATCAGCAGCAGCAACAGCGTAGCCGGTTCCTTCCTCGACTTCTAGTATCGCTCGGTGTTCTGGGAGTCACTGGGGCTGTGGCATGGTGGTTCTACTGGCCACATCATACATTCACATCCTCGGTGGCGAAGATCTTGAGAAAGGCACTATGGGCAGAATCCAAAAAAGATGAACCAGATTACCAAACCGCATTGAAGTATTACCTCGAGGCACTGCAGCAGGCTGATGTAGAAGAACTAGACCCACTATGTGATGAGTACACTGGGATTCAGTTGAAGATTGCTGAGATGTACGAGAGGCTGAACATGAACCAAGATGCGTTGATGATTTATTCTGAAATTGCAGCGATGTACCTGGATCATTTCACTGCCCCTGGGAAGTTAACTGATCCTGTGAAAAGAGCACATTACATACAGAAAGATCTGCGTGTGGTGATCAAGATGGTTCAGTTGAACCAATCGAATGTCCAGGCTTCCAAGATGCTGCTTTTGACACATTTTCTTATCGCACAAGAGGAAGTTTCAAGACGGAGCAAATCTGCCAAGGCACTTATTGATGATGAAAATATAGAGTTGATTCAAGGCACGCAGGCAGACAAGGAAATTGGGGGTGAAACTTTACTCTTGGACTCTTCTCAAACTTTGGTGAAGGACAAGCAAGCATGGCTTCCATTTCGTGATGAGCTATTCAACGCAAGAGATATCTACGTTGCCATAAGTTTAGCAACCGGAGACTTATCGACTGCGATCCGTACCAAGGTTGCCACTACCGCATGGATGTTGAATGCTGATTGTAACCCAGGTGAAATATTAATGTCACAAACTAATCTTGGTTCAATCATCTATTTGCAAGCAGAAGAGTTTGAAACCAAGGAGATAAACTCAATCAAATCCAAACAGGATGAAAATACAATCAAGGAGAATAAATTAGCCAAGGAGCAATGCATTGGATTTTCCACACAGTGCTATGAATCAGTGTTAGAGTTTAGTAAAAAGTTACCTGCAAGTTTACGCCGTAACGAAACCGTTGAAGAAGCGATTGCCCTATCCACGTATGGCTTAGGAGTTATCAAATTACATTTAGGACAGTTAGACTCTGCCAAATCACTACTGAGAGAGGCGAGATTGAGAGCTAAGGGTTCAGGGTTCACGGACTTGGTGTTCGAGGCAGAACGGGAATTAGAGAGGTTGCAGAAGGAGTTTGAAGAAAGAGGTGATACCTCCGGTGTTGATGAGACGACTAGAATCGAGAAATTGCTCCAACAAGCTGAGAACCAGCCAGATATTGAGTTGGATATTCAGTTGGTTAAGCATAAGTAGAAGGAATTTGTAAATAGTGCAAGCATAGTCAGTTTATATGTACTTGACAGTGAGTAGTATATCTGAAACTGGAGGTGGAGTTGCGGATACTGATCTCGAAGTAAAATGAACACAGTAGACCTTGTTAATTGAATTTCCTGAAATATACAAGCTGAACTTCACATTGGTTCTTGACTTTAAAAACCTCACGTTTCGCCCCGTGACACTCAGATAATATAATTTTCCGAGTTAGTATATAATTTATATAAAGACTCCGCTTTAACATTCAGGAATCGCTATTCGAGTATGTACGCCATAATGGACTCTGTGATATATCAATTGTGAATTACCGTCGGATTTCAGCAAGATGTAGAGCCCACTTTTCGTTGTGAAAAATTGAAATGCCGGAAGTTGAGAGAACAGTGATTTAACTTTGATTTAAGTACGCTATAAATGTAATTCCAGCTGGGCACTACACATTCCAAGATGACACTATTAATCACTTCCTACACAATTTCTGCGTTTCAGTACTGCTAAACACCATAATTGCAACACCAATATTATCCCACACGAGGATTACATAACCCGTAAAATTCCCATCGCATCAAACCTTCTTTTGATACTTCATAATGTATAATCTACAACCAAATTTGCCAAATATCATACTTGTTGCATAATTGCACAGACTGATCATATAATAGTTTGCAAATGAGCCGGACAGTGAGGATGCCCTCTGGTGCTGTGATCAGGCAGCCTGTGATTCCCATGAATCGAGCCGGACCAGACAGTCGAACACAACTCGTGAATTCAACTGGTGAGAGAAATGGCAAGGGCAATACTGTTGGTGGTGGTGGTGGTGGTATGAACGGTCACCGTGTTGGTGGGAACAAGAAGGCGCCGAAAGTACAGGATGACACAGAGGATGACTTACTTGTGCTGACGAGCAGGATCTCGTTGATTGATTGTATCTCTGGTGAGAGGATCAAGTTTTGTGTCAAGAGTACAAAATGTGAGCATCTTTCTTGTTTTGACTTTAGCAGTTTTATAGAGTTACAGAACCCTTCATATGTGAAGCTATTTGATCGGTTGGAGAGTAGCAGGAAGGAGATACGGTTCAAGTGTGAGGATATCATTACTGAGAGCGAAAGTGATGGGCTGAATGGCGCGCCCTTTAAGATTGTGACTAGGAAGGGAGAGAAGTTTAATGCTAATAATAGAAAGCTGACGTTGAGGAAGAGTTTTGTGCATGTTGGGATACTTCAGAAGGAGCTGTTGGTGTTTAAATGTCCCTTGTGTAATCGTAAGTTTTATCCTAGTGAGTTGATATTTGACGATTTCATGCATGTCTTGATCAACCATCCTCTGGTTAAAGATGTGCAGCAGGTTGAGATTGATGACGAATGGAGGGTGAGACCAGTAGGGAAGGATCAGAAAGTGGAGTCTACGGAGGTTGTGGCATTGAGTGATGACGAGTCTGATGATGCTATAATAACGAGGAAGAGGAAAAGGAAGAAGAGTATACACGAGAAGGATAGTCGTGCGAAACGTAATGGTGAAAGTAGTGAAGAGTTTGCAGGTTTTGATGATATTTCAAATCTCTTTGGTGATGATGATGATTCAGAATGGCAGGATAATGAAGAAGAAGAAGAAGAAGAGGCAGATGAAGTGAATGATTTCGAAGTCTTTCTACCGAATGGTACGGAAGATGATCCGGTTGTATTGGACTGATGAATACGTATATATATGAACGACAAGTTAATGAAGGACAAAATTAGATTTAAAACTTTTTTTTTTTTATACATTTTGATCATTTAGGATCGTCTCTTGTTTCTTTTCCTTTCTTTGAATAATCTCCACATAATTTCCTGGAATGTATCCAGTCTTACCATCTCTTGACCGTACTCTCCACCATTTACTTTCAGCACCTGTTGGGTCAAGTTTCGATAATATGGCTATCAGATCACCTCGCTTTAGTTCTAGTTCGATCTGTCTGTTTTCTGGCACGAAATCGTACAGTGCCTTACCGAATTCAATCCTACCTATATCAACGTCCTGATGAGCATGTGGTGGTCCGCCTTCCAGTAGCTGGTTGTTTATTGGGATGTTTCTCTGCTTTGCAAGATACAATACGAGTTTTTTTAGCAAGTACGGCGTACCTATCACCATTGCCAAGAATATAAGGAGTGGTTTTAGTGAGATTTTCTTGACCTTCTTGGTGGCATGATCCTCTTTCAAGCTCTTTGATTCAAACTTAGCAAATTCCTTGACATCAATCTTCAGGTTCTTACCACCACCAGATAACTTATTAACAATCTTTTTGAAGTACTTGATCAATGTGAAAATCCCAAAGAATGAACCTAGTGCATTCTTCAGATTCCCAAACTGCTCTGCAACGGAAATCATCGTGAAGAAACTCGAATACGTAGCCATGTAAGTTGCCTCCAGCATCTGTGCAAACCCGCCAAAGGCACCAATTATGCTCTCTATCAGTTGAAACGTTGCCTGTGTACTTTCTGCAAAACCACCATCTGGGCCTTGATTACCACCATACATCCCACCTCCATTACCTCCATACATCCCACCTCCGTAACCTCCATACATTCCACCATACCCACCATACATTCCACCACTTCCTAGTCCACTACCGTACCTGCCATACCCACCTGCACCACCACCGTACATGCTGCCCATTCCCATCCCCATGCCTCCACCACCGTACATTCCGCTGCCACCACCGTACATGCCTCCAAGCCCACCTGACGAGTACGAGTTGTTGTCGAATGAGTAAGGACTCGAAGATGAGAGCCCAGAAGACAACGAAGTGGGGCGCTCAGGAAGCGAAGGTTCAGGTAACTGAACAGTTGGATCATGATGATGAGCCGAGGCGGTCGACGTGGCCGACGATATCTCTGGTGTCTGGCCGGATGCGACTGCTGATGAGGTGCCCGAGGCAACTTCCCATGGCTTCGGTCTGCTGGCCATTGCTGCTGTATGTGTATGTGTATATGAGGGTGGCGTGAGAGGAAACTGCTGTTGCTATTGTTGTGTGATCTATTGTCTGATTAGCAGAGGCATCTTTTCCAACTTGTTTCTTTCTCCGCAGATGACTAAGCTGTCGGCGCTGACTAAGCGTGACTCCGGGGAAGTACCATAGACACCATCTCCTGTCTTTGAAGGAAGTGAGTGGTCATGATGGATACTGTATGATCGGCTTAAGAAGTGCTTGCCGGATTAAATTCTCCTATCAACTGAAACTTCCATCTTGCGTCCAACAGAACTTTTATCATTTGCTACATTTTTAGAGTTTTAATCTACACCTCATATTATCATTACAATCATATTTTATTAAAAATGTCCATTTCACGTCTTAATCCACTCCGATACTCTAAGTAACAATCATATCAAAACATCTATACTCTCAACGATACTTAAACCCTTCCTTACTTTGACTTTATTGTTAGATCTGTTCCCAGACGCAAACTTCTTCACAAACTTCTTTTGTCTCACCAAGTTACTCGAGATGTTCTCTTTTTGCTCAACGAGCATTTCATTTTCTGATTTTAGTTGTCTTATCGTTATGAGCAGATCAGCCACTAGCTCCTCGTTATTGTATGGTAAAGCCCCCTGCTGGAACGTCTTTTGATGAACTTCCGGAGGGGTTTCTTGTGTGGATGCACTATTGTAGTTGTATTCCATTGGTGAAGACTTTGGCGTTGACTCTAAAGACGTCAATGCAGAAGAAGTACCCTTTTGGTAATAAACTTCAAGCTCTTTCAACAGCTCTTCATTCTCCTCTTTCAAAGTTTCAATTTGTTTCGTCTTGGCCCTATTGCTCTCAATATGTATGAGTTTCAACTTCGTAATCTCTTGCGTCATTGCCTCTAACTTCAATTCAAAGCTTTCCTTTTCCTTTGCATGGTCATCTATCTTTTGCTCTTGTTCCTTGTTCAGCTGTTGTAACTTTATTAGATCACCATCTCTATTGGTATTCGCGTACTCGGTGTTCTCCTTCAGTATTGCGAGTTTCTCCCTGAGGATATCGCTTTCTTCAATCAACACCTCATTTAGCTCTTTGAACTCTTGAAATTTATTAATCTCCTCCATCAACACCTGGTTCTCTGCCTCCAGCTCCTGGACTCTTCTATAATGCGAGTTCCATTCAGAATGGTCATTAACCTCTGGAGACACAGTATAGCTTGAAAAGCCGTCGAAATCCTCACTATTGTCATTGTTCAGATCATTTCCACTAAACCACTGCCCTTGTGGAACAACAGCCTGGTTGTTTGAGTGGAAGGAGGTGGTTGACCCGTTCATCGACTGCTTGTACACGGGTGGAATGAAATCAAACGAGTTTCTAGGATGTTGCAAAGATGACTGTGAATGGAAGGACAGCGAGGACTTTGAGCCGATACCGATCCGGCTTCCTATTAGACCGTTACTATTCAAACTATCTTGATGTTGTTGACGTTGTTGCTGTTGGTATTGCTGCTGCTTGTTGAATTGTTGGAACTGCTTTTGGATCTGCGTACGGTGACCCTTCTTGACGTTCAGCACGTTTAAGGAAGTGTGCTGCAGGCCGTCGTTTCGACGCGTGTCTAGTGAGTTATACATCGAATTAGCGAGTGATGTGGAGTCTCCTTCGAACCCAGACATGTAGTGAAGCGAGTGTGGTAGTGATGCTGTGTCACGGGGTGGGAAGAAGCAGATAACGTTGGATAAGTTTCGAAACTTTTTTTTTTCTACTTCTAAGTTAGTGCTTTATTTAGTTAAAAATCGAATCAAGAGAGTCAAGCCTGTTTTGTGTTCATTTCTGGATCTTTTTGGCTAGATCTTAGATCTTTTCGCAATCGGTGCAATTAGTGGGCCAAGTTGGGAAACTGCTGCGCAAACTGCTGCGCGATCCTTTCCCGAAACGCGAAAATATGACATTTGGGTTTTACGCGTACTGTCCAGATCCCGAGCAGCAAGCAAAAACTTTAGATCTCGCGTCATCATTTGAAGCATCATTTGAAGGGTGCTGCTAGCAAGGCTGCCTTTGTCTACAGCAATTCGAGAAGATTGATGTGCTTAGTGTATATATACATAAGGGTCTATTCTCAATCAGGCAGATACTCATAATTACACATAACTGCTTCTCAATTGGCGCCTGTTCCTGATCTGGGACAGGTTTTTCGACTGTATTCTTTGACTCGCTCTGAAGTTGCTCCTCTTAAGATTGATTGCATTCTCCTCGTCTTCAGCCTCCCCTTCAAATTCATCTTCCTCATTGTCGTCGAGGGGCTCCAGGTCCTCAAACTCTACATCGTTATCTTCTTCCTCTTCACTTATCTGTTCAATATTGTCCATCTCCTCATCCCCATCTTTGATATAACCATTGTCTGTATCAGTGCTGCTGTGTATGCTCGTTGATGTTGAAGACCCAAGCCTTCTGGAGCCATGCAGAATCAAACCTGCGTCAATATCTCCATTGATTCTCTTCGAAAATGAGTCAGGTTTATTCACAGGTTCGGGTAATTGTGCCTCTTCCTCATCTTCATCAGAAATGATTCTCTTTTTCTTGGCTTTGGCAACTGTCTTATTGAGGTTCATGCCAGGATAACATACCTCATACGAGGAATGGTTGAGTTCCTCATCAATATCCACATCTTCATCACCTGCGAGTATTTCATCCATTGTGGAAACCTCAATCTCTCTAGGATCCTTGAGATCATCCTGTAGAAACTTACTCAATATCTCAATACTGTTCTTCATTGGATCAGTACTTAAAACACTGTTATTGTTAAGTAAACTGGTTGTCTCGACAGCTGGATGATTTGAAACTTGATTAATACCACATGAAGGTCCCAATATCAATGGCTTCCAAATCAATGATTCTGGATTCAACTTGACATAATTCTTAGACTCCCACTTGTTAATAATATCATTGATCTTATTAAGATTTATTTGAATGGCATACTGCTTAAGGACTGGATCTCTTACTAGAGCATCAATTTGCTCTAAACCAACAATAACATCAGATGTTATCATACCCGTCAATGCTGACAATTGCTGAACTGAAATTTTCAAATTTGATAAATTATTCGCAACTGTGGATTTATCATAAACTTGTTTTAAAGTCTGTGAAATTTTAATCTTCCAGAAATTTCTATAACTCAGTAGGCCCAAATCTGATAAAGGTTTCTCTGGAGTTCCCTGTTTGAATTCCCTCTTGGAAAGTAAATATGAGAATTCCATTAATAGGTTACCGTATCCCTTTCTTTGATATATTGGTAAAGTAAGGATACAACTGACGTTATAGTTTGTATTGTTTAACTTTTCCTTTGAGAAATATCCCACAAAATGATGAACTTTTGTCACTGGATCCACTTCTGTCAAAATGTAAAACATGAACGGTTCAACGTCATAATATAACGTTTTAGAATTCAAAAACAATTTTGCCAATAGACACAAGTTTTGACAGTATATGACATTCTTCCCACCATCAATCTCAAATATTGAGTTTTGTCCCTCCCTGTAAATTTCATTACCAGGTGGGTGATATTGATCACATTTCAGCTTGTGTCGGTATAAAATATATTTCGAGCTCATATATTTCAAACAGTGTTCGCAAATGTATAACACACGGTTCTTGTTGTACTCTTCAGGATATGGAGCAGTGTACCATGCTTGAATTTCATAATCTCTGATCTGAATAAACTTTATTCTGGTTGCTGAATTTGCATCAGTTAGACTCTCGCTACTATCGTTGACAATCAAAGTGTTGTTTCTTAATATTTCAGGTTCACTTTTCTTTAACAACTTCTTGAATAGAATTCTGTCCTTCTTGTTTGGCATTGCTTTGTTATTCTGTGAATCAGTCTTAGATAGAGCACCTCTATAGGGCAGTTCATCAACTTCGTTGATCCCATTAAGAATTCCAATACTTCCCTCAAAGGCCTCATCATTTTCATCATTCACATTGAAATCATCCTTGATATTATCAGATATATCCAATTCATCATTCTTCCTCAATGGCGATGGGTCTCTAAATTGGAAAAGTTTACTTCTTGGGTACTTGATCTTCAGATTGAACTTATGAGCTTGCTTTATGATGGTCACACTAGGGTTTTTACTAATAAATGCAGCTGGCCTGCTGGCCTTACCATTGGTCGAATCGACTTCAACGCTTCGGCTTCTTGCCCTTCTCTCTATATTCTCTGCATAGTTTATGAAACTTTCTCTCTTTCTCAAACTCTTAGAAATGTCATGGTTCTCATACTCTAAGAATGCCTGCTGATGAATCCCATCATAGTCTCTGTTATCAGGGATATGCAAATTCTTCAAAATTGCCTGTTTTTTCCTCTCCAGGATCTCTTCCTTTGTTAGCTCTTCACTGTTTTCCCGTCGACTGCTAGTGGTCCCACTTTGGCTAGTATGTAGTGGTGGAGAGGCCTCAATTTGTGGCGTGAGGCTTGATGCAACAGAAGAGTCTATCAAATTCGCGTCCGGTATCTTGTCATGTTCAACAATGGGCGTTACTTCTGTCATATCATCTATCTATTATGCTTGAAATGATCAAAGTTACACAAAATCAAAACTTAACCCAATGATCTCTAGGGATTGATGACAGCACGGAGGAGGAAATCCAGCGGAATTGAGCAGCAACTTTCAAATACCACTGGTGTTAGAGTCACTTGAAGAGTCAGAATGCTTACAAACCAGTATAAACACAAACAAAGTCTGGTGATTTACACTATTTTCGTGTCTTTGTTGTTTTTCCTGATGCTCCCGAAAGCTTTTTTTTTGAGTGCCTGGATTATATAATCACGTAGCACTTAATGAGGGGTTTCAACATACTACAGGAGCTGGAGCCAGCAGGAGCTGGTATATAGTGTATATCACAAACGGAATATGGACAAACTATAGAAAGGAGCAGAAAGCAAGAGATAATAAACCTCCAAGCCAATCAACAAAAAGACATTCGCTTTTGCTCAGTTTTATAATCCTTAAGAAGCATCAAAGTCATAATTATCATTCGTGTGATCATACCGCATTATCATCGTCTCTTTTGAAAAGCAAACAATCAGCCGCCTTCGCTATCACATCACATAAAATTTTGCGATCTCACCAAACTAGTATCCAAATCATCAGTATTGTTTTTTTTTGGGGAGTACTGTACATTTTTATCATCATCATCATGCTGCTTTTCGCCTTTTCATCATCGTATATAATATAATCGTTGTAGTCATAAACATTCACACACACATATATCCAAAACAGCCCCTCTTAACACCGAACAAACAAAATCTATCTATCAAAACATTCTAAACATAATTTATCTTTCTCAAGATAATTATGATCTAGGACCCCAGATATTAGACCCGGTATCCAAACCCAAATTCAAAGAATTCAAACCATCGTTAAGTTCATTCTCTGCAGAGTCCCAAGTCGCTTGATTTCCATGGCCTGCGACAGGTTGAGCTAGCTGACCTTGTGGTGGGAATGGAGAAGTTGTACTGGATGGTTGTTGTTGCTGCTGCTGAGGAGGTAAACCTCCTGAAAGCTGAGGTTGTAGCGGTTGTTGAGGTTGGGTTGGCGTTGTTGATGTCAAGTTAAATCTTGAATAAGAATCAAATCCAGGTGTACCAGGTTGAGAATTAGTTGATGGTTGTTGATTATTGTAATAATTATTAGAATTGATTCTGGTTGGGGTAGGGTTATTTCTCAAGATAGCTGCTGAACTCAAGGATTGTTGGTTACCGCTTAGTGAAAAATTTGGTGGGATCCTTGAGTTTGAAGTATGGTGCTGAGCTGGTGATTGAGGTAATGAAATGTTTTGATTTGAATTTCTGAATCTTTGCCCCTGTTGAGGTTGAGATTGTTGTGATAAATTCAAATTAGAACCAGTCATAGGTAACTGTCCACCAGTCAATTGAGCTTGTTGAGGTTGTAGAGGTAATTGCTGAGATCCTTGTGGTTGCTGGTTATTATTGTACAATTGAGATTGCAACAGTGGAATAGCGGAATGGGATTGTGATCTCAGTAATGGGGAAGGGTCATGCAGTGCAGCTCTTCTTTTGATCAAGATCAAACTACCATCATTTGACTCAAGTAGACCCAACCAGCCGGTTAAGATTGAAATGATTCTTTTATGATTAGCAGATAATGAGGCAGGGTACGCCAATTCACTATAAGCACGATCTCTATCATCCCTGAAAAACAACAATTGGCTGTAGAATTCTAAAGTTTCCGCATCATTGAAATCAATCTGTTGAGGGTGAATTGGTAAGTTATTAACAAATGGAATTGGAGCATAAAATCTTTCTGATGGAGTCTGGCCAGTTGGTCTGTTGAGCAGATGTTGAGGTTGATGTGGGTTATTGACACCAGCAGTACTTCCACCTGCAACACTGTTCGCATTGGAAACACTGCCTGTAGGACCTCCGGTATTAGAGGAAGTGATAACACCAGTTGGGGCACTTGCGGCAGAAATCATTGACGCCAGTGAAACATTCGAGGTAGAACGATGCTGTTCTTCCAATTGTCCCCTCTTCTCTCTCTTTTCCCTTTCAATTCTTTCTCTTTCAGCTAACGGTAACATCTTTTTGTATTCAACTCTTAGTTTTCTTCCACCAATTTCTCTACCATTCAGTAAATTAACAACTGCAGTTGTTTCGTCAGTTGACGTGAAGTTGGCAAAAGCCAAACCTCTGAACACACCGTTATCGAAATGATAGTTGAAAGCATAAGGCAACGGCAAGCTCAGTTTGGTCATGACGTCTAACAATTGTTCCTTTTTAATGGCAAATGGGATATTCTTGATAACAATAGCAGTTGGGATAAGTTCATCATCATCATCGTCGTCGGCATCACCGTCATTGTCATTGTCGTTATCGTTATCTAGGTCATCATTATTCTTGGTTGTTCTATGTTTATCATCATCATCGTTAGTTGCATTATCGTTATCATTATTCTGAACATTATCCCTTTTCAACTGATTATCGTCATCCTTGTTCTTATTGCTTCCAACCATCCTCTTGTCAGTTGAAAGACTTGGAGACGCTCTAGTAGAACGAGAGTCATAAGTTGCTTGAATCGATTGATTTGAAGCATTGACATTGTTCCCTCCGGTAAAGGTAGAGTTTAAATTATGACCATATGAATTAACGAAATTCTGATTTTCCACAGAGGTGTTGTTCGAAACCTCCTGTTGTTGTTCAATCCAAGGGGTCACGTTCAAAACACCTTGTTGTAACCAATTGGAGTTGTTACCTGAAGGTCCATTGCCGTTGTTTGGCGCACCATTGTGACCGGACTGGAAACCAGGCGGTGGTGCGACTTGGCCAAAATAACGAGACTGGGTCAGTCTTGCAGAGTTTGGAGTATTAACATTAGGGTTGTTGTTGACTCCTCCATATGCTGATGACGCATATCCAGTAGAGGTGGAGGAGATGGAGGCACGTCTCTGGTCGTCAAAGTTGTTTGGAGTGGTGGTGAATTGTCTGAGATCCATTGCAACGAGGCGGCAGCGGGGACTTGAGCGGCAGAGGGACGGTCAGGGGCAGCAGCAGGTGGCAAAGAGCGAGAGCAATAAGTCAGCGAACTTTCAAAACTGCAGAAACTCAGATCTGTGCTGTCTTTCCAGGTTGGCTATTGGTGTTGAAATGAGAAAATTTTCAACTTTTACATGAAAAACGCACCAATAAAAAAATATCAAATAAAATTTTGTTGTAAAAAAACAAAAAAAAACGTGAAATGCCTGATACTAGAAATTACCGTGTTGGGAAACGGTTACGCTGCACTTGCACCAACGCCCGTTGCCAAATCGCCATTTTCGACGTGTCGACTTTTGTTCAGTGCGCTGGACATAAGCTTGGAACCCTTCCTTAAACACAGCTCGCATCATGTCCTCTCCAGCCCCAGGTGGTCAAAGAACAGACCTCAAGCGTCGTAACAACGCCAAATCCAAGGCCCAGTCCCAGCAGCAGACCCCTACCTCCACCAGAGCTGCAGGTTTCGGTGGTTCTTCATCCTCGTTACTGAAGTTGTATACAGATGAGGCCCAAGGTCTAAGAGTCGACCCATTGGTTGTGTTATTTTTGGCCGTTGGTTTCATTTTCAGTGTGATTGTCTTGCACGTTTTGGCCAAAGTTACAGGTAAAGTTTTCTCTTGAGGAGAGTAATTAGTCTTTTAATGTACAGTATTGAAGTTTTAAAAACGGGTGCTATCTATTGTTATTATATACAGGAGTGTAGTGTGTGTAATCCATTCTATAGATCTTGCAATAGGGATTTGATCACTTTAGAAGCATGATCTTTGTGTACAATATGCTTCTCGGTGCCTTTGTAGTGTTCAATGGTCCATTGCCATTCTGACTGATGGGTGTCAAAATCTGTCTTGTAGAGTTCAGTGCCATTCCATCTCTTTCCACGGATTTCCAACTCTACTAATGGGTAATTCTTCCCAACTATTAATATTATTGGGACACCAATCATCTTAGCAAACTGAATTTTTGCACCGAATCCCAATTTTGCCCTGTTATCAACTTGATATGTCAATCCGCTATTCTTCAATTCTTGAACGATTTCATCTTGCTCAGCGGTGTTCTTATCATTACTATTGACAACAGCTACGTCATAAGGTGAGATGCTAGACGGCCAAATAAGACCATCTTTATCTTTGGTGATTTCAGCAATGGCACCGACAATTCTAGTGACGCCGATCCCGTAGCATCCCATTTCGTATGTTTCCATCTTGTTGTGAGGCGCAACAAATTTTGCTTTCAAAGGTGTGGAGTAACGCTTACCCAGGTAGAATGTATGGCCAACTTCAATTGAGTTTAGCTCTTGCAAGGACCCTGATTCACAAGCGTTACAAATTTCATCCTTCTGTGCTTCCACAATTGAAAGATCATTAACCAGAGAGAAATTGTTCTTTTGAAATGTCTTCAATGGGAAATCTGGAAGATTTGTCTCGTTGTTGATACGAACATCCATAACTCTCATAATGGTTTTCAAAATCAAGTCACTTTCTTCAGTCCCTTTAAACTTTTCAATCACTTCATCGTTCGTTAATGTAGATTCGAAATCAATTTTCTCAGACTCCGATATTTCATCATCTCCTTCCAATTGATCTTTGATAAAGCCTGGAATCAATTTCCTATCAGATGGATAATATGCAGCTATTAGTGTCTCGTTATCTTTGGTTAAGAAATACTTCACTTTCGCATCAGTGGCGCTTGGATAGTCCTCTTTAGGCAATGATATCGTCTTCTCGATGTTTGAAACACTACCACAGTGATCACACTTATATATGATATCTTCACCGATATCGTGGAGGAAATGCCACTCTTGACTTAAATCACCACCAATATCACCTGAATCAGCCTTGGCTCTTTCGAAAGGGATTTTTAAATCAGTGAATATCTTGAAATATGCATCATTGACTTTGTTGTAAGAGATCATTGCGTTTTCAAAACTCGAATCAAACGAATATGCATCCTTCATTAAAAATTCACGGCCTCTTAACAGCCCAAATCTTGGTCTCTTCTCAAATCTATACTTTCTTGTAATCTGGTATGTCAGCAACGGCAAGTTCTTATAGTTGATTATATTCTGATTGATCAAATTAGTTATCTCCTCCTCATGCGTCGGCGTGAGACAGAAATCTTCCTCTTTTACATTGTTGACCTTCAACTTAAACAATTCCGTATTATCCCAACGTTGCGTCAGCTCCCATAGCTTATGCGAACTCAACGAGCTAAGTTCAAACTCCTCACCGTCAATATCCTTCATGTGCTTATGTATTATGCTCTTGACTTTATTCAGAACCAAGAGACCCAGTGGAAGCCAATGCACTAGGCCTGAATGCGGTTGATGGATGAACCCTAGGTCCTGTAGGAGCTGATGCGACGTGAGTTTAGGGATCTCATGGGGCCTTATTCGTTTCGAGAGAATGTGATTGGAAGCGATCGACGAGAGACCCCGTGTGAAGCGCATCTGTGGGAGGTAAGTAGTACAGATTTAAAATGACGTAGATAGTAGCAGCATCTCTGATCGGTTACTTTTTTTTTTATTTTGGAAGCCCGAGATTCTAACACTAACTTAGCTTCAATAACGTGGAGACTGTAGCTGTCAGTGCGCAAGATAAGATCCTGTGTGCCAACAACGCTAAATGACCCTCTAACTGTAGCAAAGAGGAAAGTCATGGCTCTTCCACAAGCTTCCATACACCGGCACTGGGGATCATCCGCATATACGATTACGAAATTATGACATAGTCGTTTCTTTGCTAATAGCAAACTAGCAATGATTACCCCTTCTACATATGAATATTCGAAATAATATAAATAGTTTGCGATCCCCTTAAACGAGTAGCATAGAGATGTGAGTAAGATCCTCAATCCAACAAACAGCTATCTTTATCAAAATGCTCAGATCAACTATTTTAAGACGTACAACATTTAGACCTTCAACCTTCACTTACAGAAGCCTATCGGTTACCCCAGCCCGTTATTCAATTTTGGATACGGCAAAGGAAAAACTCTCAGAGATCAATCAGAAGGTTGGAAAAGCTGCTGCATCCACCATCGAAAGTGCAGAACATACAGCTGAAGTTGTGAAGGAAAAGACCGAGAAGGTGAAAGAAACTGCAGATCAGGTTAAAAACAGCTACGAGGCCAAAGGTGCTGAGGGAGTCGAGGAAAAAGCTAAGGAACATCTAGGTAACCGTACCGTTGAAGACGGTAAAGAAGCCGCAAAGGATTTACAGAAGGATGCACAGAGTTTCAAAAATGATCTCGAAGATAACGTCAAAGAGGCCAGTGAGAAGGTGAAGCAATCGTTGGATTGATTAAATAAAATCGATTGTTTTTTTATGATAGTACTACTACTTACTACTACTACCTTCGAAATAAATTAAGCACATACATTTTACAGATTTTCTCTGTAGCATAAAAACTCCATCATAGCAAAAAGACACGCATATTATAACTTTTTATAACATCAATCAAATTATAACCATAACAATTGTTTTCGTTTCTTTTCTCATAAAACCCATCATCATCAATCAACTTCGTAAAACACATAATAATAATAATAATAATAATAATAATAACAACGACAATTTTTTTCTTTCTTTTCAAACTTGATACTCATTAAGCAATGAGCCTAAAGAAGAAACGACACCGTTGCCAGCTATTGGTTCAACTCTAATATTGGACGTATTATAACTAACGAATTCCTCCTCCTCACTAGAATATCCATATGAATCATCAATTACCGCATCATTAGCACCAACGCTCATGATACCTTCCTCAGGTCTCATTAACGAATACCTCATTGAATTTGATCTTGGTTTGATTAAAAGCGATCCAATATAGTTCCCAGTAGCAACACCATTGATTATAGAGTTTTTACGATCGTTAGGAATATTGTTAGTGGATGATTTATGGTTCGTTATTGAATTTTTCCGTTGTGAATAATAGCGATCTTGGAAATTTGCAGGCGCTGTTGTGAAATAAGGTGACGTTAACAGTGAGAATGATTTTGATCTTGAGGAGAATGAACGCGATCTTGAACTTGCTCTGATTTGCTGTGAAGGTTGAATGGTACTGAAAGCAGGTATTGGGATTGTAGTTGAGGAAGATGAAAATGATCTCATTGATTTCTTTGGAATATTAATATTTCTAGCATGATCCCTTCGAGATTTGAATGGTGACTCAATAGCAGAAGTTGCCTTAGAATTTTTCTCAAGCTGAGCAATTCTTTGTGTTATATCCGATTCTGAACGACTAGGTAATAAGATACTTAATTCAGCAAAAGTTAGCTGTCTTTGCTTTCTTGTCACTATTAATTCATCCTCTTCAAAAGTCCATTGATTTTCATTTGGAACTGCCTTTGGTTTATTTAAATCTTCGTCATCTGAAGATATAGATGAACTTGAAGAATAAGCCAGCACATCAGTTGGTTCAATCTTTGACGAATTTCTTCTTTTGGAAACAACTTGAGTGCCAGGATTCAGTATGCCTGAGTTTTGTTTAGAGTTGAATGTGAATGTACTGTTATAACCAACATGAGCATTATTTGGCTTAATATTCTTTATAACCGGGGTTGAGTTCGATTTAATCTGGGATGGAATTGATTGAAACTTGTTGTATGAAGGGACGAGAACCGGATCTGGGGAGGTTGAAGGCGATATCGAGTTAGCATTCAATGAATTTGCTGAAGGAGTTGAGTTTGAAGTACTGGAATCATTCTTGTCAGACTTCTCCTTGTCGCCAGTGGATTTCAAAGAACCTGATCTTAATCTTCTCCACCTAAACTGGCAAGCGTTAGGTGTTCTATGCGCAAAATGAGATGATATTTCTTTCCATCCAAGTTTTTGTTCTTCTTTCAAATGCTTTAAAAGGAGATCATCTTGTGGATCCCAAGACGATGGTGTTCTTGAAAACACTCTTGTGAGCTTTGCATCTGACGGAGGAGAAGTGGAGAGTTCGTTCATGGTGAACGGTCGCTGGTCAGTGGAAATGAATATTTAATATGCCTCGATGTGATAGTATATGATGTTCACAACGATGAAACCTTGTTTTGATGAAACCTTGTTTTGTCAATAATTAATTGATGCCACAAAGCATACGCGATGAGGTGATCAAAAGCACACACACGGAACCTGTAGGCAGCGCCAACACGTCAAACAAAAGGCAGCAAGCGAATGTTTTGGCAGAATCACTGACAGAAGAGTATGATATCAGTGGATCGTATCAGATAACACTTCAAATGATAGAGAAGTACTCTGCGATAAAGTTGTGCTACCACAATGGCCAGACAGCAATACAACCAGCGTAGGTGAACACAAAAAGGCAAGCACAACAACTGATGAGAGGCAGCAGTGGAAGCAGTACCAGTGAACTTAGGATATAGTAAGATGTACTGAAACTGTGGAGGGTAGATAGGTTCCTAGGACAGCTTCAAAAGGTGGGCGATGAGTTGGTTAGCTGGTCGAATGTCGAAACTACGCGATGCCCACTTTCATCGGCACTTTTCGGTGGCCGAACCAGAGGCGTCAGGCAGGGTAACCCGATGAGCAGTTTACGCAGCTGGACAGCACCCTTCCCTTATCAAGATAACTGTGACGCAGACACCCCTCTACAGGTTACTGTACTTGCCGTGTGAGTCAGTATATCATTTGTATATACACCTTGAGCTATCATAACTCCCAGAACCACCTTCAGGCACCCTCAGGCATCTGTTTCATTTGTGAACAATGACTCCATAAATCTGAAACAAAGGCCAACAAACCAAACAATAACCCCTCGATTAGGCCCCATCGGCCATCGGCCAGAAGTGGAAGTGGACACACACACACACCCAGACACCCACACACCGTGGTGGTCTCCAAGCACGGCATTTCGGATTCGGATGACTGGGCGAGCCGATAGATAAGCTTCCTATTTATTCTCTTTCCGGAGAAAGTCTTAGCCTTGTTTTCCTTCTGCTAGTTTTTGTAGGTGATTTCAATCATCTCCATCTCCACACTGTGTGAAATTGAACGAAGTATGCATAAATGAATGAAGTCGTTCAATGTTGGAGAATAACGTATGAAAACAACGGATAGTCACATACGCACCGACAATCGGAGATGGATTCTGGTTGGTGTTTGTAGATAAACAGTCCCCGGGAATTATAATACAAGGCCCCAGTCCTATGATGTTGAATATAGTCAACATATAAATATCATAGGATATCCAAATCGAAGTTAAAGTCCAAATACTTCCAAGTATCACCCCGTAAATCCTTTTCGATCAGGTACGCGGCTTCACAGAGTTTCAAGCTATGTATAAACGCACAGTTTCCCTCATATTTTTCATAGGTCTGGTAAGCGTTGTATGCGCCCAGATGGGCTTGGGTGACTGGCTACAGTTGCTTAAATTGGCCAGGCTTACAACCACCCAAAGCGTGCTTGTAGTAACAGGCGCTGTCAGTCATCAAGGTGTTAGAGCCTGGATCTTATGGGACAAATGCTACCTACATGCGACCGGTGCTCCGGCTGATACTTACGCGTGTGCTAAGGAAATAGGTACTGCCTTCTTACAATGGGGTATTGGGCTTGCTGCTCCTGACAGATTGACGGGGTGGTACAAGAGAGATGAGAACGAATTGTTTAACATCGCTGGTATTACAGCGCTGCCGATAGTCGACTACAATGTAGGCGCCAGGCTGATGAAGAGGGATGGTGATGTATCGATAGACTTTAGAATAGGCAACGAAACATATCAGCACGTGAGCAGAGTGTATAACTACGTGCCCTCTGAAAACTACACTATCTCCTTACTAGGCCATAGTCTAACAAGCGGAGGTAGTGTGAGCTTGCTACCCTTGTCTGTGCTAGAGACAACGGGTAGTCAGTTCGTTGTGACCGCGATGCATCCTGAAAACAGGATCATTGTGAGGGAGTTGATGATGATAACTACGTGGCGGGAACAGGCTCAGCGGTATTCGATTGCCAACATGGAGGAGCCGAGCTTTGTTAAGGCATACAATTACATATTGGGGTTCGGTCAGGACAGACTGAGTTACGCAGAGGACCATGACTACAACGGTTACATCAATAGGCTGAAATGTGCTTGGAAAGTATACGACGACGATGAAAAATGGGACACCTGGAGTTCGAGGAATGTGTGAAATTGAACCAAGTATTCATAAACGAAGTCGTTCAATGTTGTTGCAAATGAACGTGATAGTCACCTGTGATGCATATGCAGCGACAAAAGGAGATGGATTCTGATGATTGGTGATTCGATTGGTCCATGAATGTATTGTTTGTCCGAACAAGTCCTATGAGGCAAATGTCATAGGATGTTCAAATAGTATCCAGATTATATATTCTATATATTATCGAGTGTTTAACATCCAAATACTTCCAAATATCACCGCGTACATCCTTTTAGATCAGGTACGCGGTTTCACACACATCCTCTTATTTTGAAGACATTTACGCTATCCTTGAAGGGTTTATCTTGGTAAATGTAGCAATAGGGCGGTAAGCTATAGTTTTCCAACAGAACGGCAAGCCAAAGTTTTTAGCAGAACGGCAGTTCGTCGTGACTTTATGAACAGACCTTAATCTCGCAATCTCTAGTCTATCTTCCAGTGCTCATCTTCGCTTTGCTCTGAAAACAGTTCGATTGCATATAAGCTCAAAGTGCTAAACATATTTATCCAATTCCAAAAAAACCAAGGTTTCACGATGATTTGTGATTCCTTCAAGATTTCATAGTTATTGAAACTCCAACAGTTCCAAATACAAAGCTCCTCCTCTAGTTCATTTGAATACTGCATCATCAAATGAGTATATACAGCAATGACGATACATGGGCTAAACGCATATATGATCTTCATCGAACTCGTAGATGGTTGAGGACTCTTCAATGCTGGAATGATTCTTGTTGCAGAGTAGAATACAGAGACTCTGTACGCCAAGTTAACTAGGATTGAAGGCGTTATCGTAGTCACTGTCACCACTAAAAATTCTAAAACTGTTTGGAATGAGTTCGGAACGTTTAACGTTATTGTCTGTAATATCTCACTCAACTTGATGTTTTTAAATAGAATTATTGGCATGTTAGAAAACTCATGTTTAAACTGACTTGTTGCACTAGATACCAAAAGTCCAATCTCGTTTGATGCTAAATTTGACAACTCTGGAAAAGTTTCATAGATACATCTGACGATATAACCAAACAACAAAGAGCTTTCAATTGGAGAACCTCTTTTAGAAATAATACCATACATTCCTAATCCTGAGCAGAATGTCAAGACAACTCCGATTAATGAAGAAGAAACTGATGATATTTCTATTGGGAATAGATAAACTTTGTACAAAAAGTACAAAGAGGTAGTTATTATTCCACTTGAACTCAGAAGACTGACAATTACCCAACTTTCAGACTTTTTGTTTTTCAACCAGTTGAATGTTTGACCGATTGATTGAATTGCCAAAATTGTGCACAATCCTTCCAATATGGTGAACAGCGGAGTAGCATTCATGATAAAGAACTTCCAGGGTTTGATAAAAAACTGATAAAATATCAAGTTGTCAGATTTGAGATTTGAAACATCATGGTTGTTGAAAACTGAAAGAAATATAGTCAACAAACTAGGAAGGATCAACGTTTGAGAAGAATATAGCAATTGGAACCATGTATTCCTGTACAGAACCAACCTCAAAACAGTAAGAACCGCATAAAGACTGAACAAAGTCACTGTGAATGCCAACCCACAGTATACACCCCCGACTTGGAAAGAAATGGGTACGGTTAGCACAATAAGCATCAAATATAAGAAGGTAAAGAAGCCACGAATGGTCTTGACAATGGGTTTATAGGGTGACGCGGTCATGATCTTTAAACTCTATAATGATCTGGACTGATATCCGCCCTGCAATGGTAGAAGTAGAACAATGGGAGAAGCAAGAACTTTTGAAATGATCACAATTAAGATGAAAAGTGAAACTAATATGGAACGGAAATGTCAAGTTCACACAATTTTTTTTTTTTTTTTTTTTTTTTCGCATATCAGGAAAATCAGTTTAAAAGGCCGAATACGGAAGGTGCTGCATCAGGAAAGTCTCGCAACCGCTCGGAGTTCATATCCACAGACCAATTCCGACCTCATCGCATCAATCAAAAAAAAATTTATGCATTGAATTTGACATATTGATCTTGGTTTAGGTATACCAATTGTGACAGTTATGGGTTCCAGTATCGCTAGAAAAAACAAAAGGAGACAGGAAGACACTGGAGGCAAAGTGAATGCGGAAAATGCAGCCGAAAATCACACGTCTAATAAGAAGCAGAGAAATAACCGTGGGAGATCTGGATATAGAACAATTACAAGAACTGCCAAAAGAGGCGTAAGAGAGTTGGAACAAAACGAAGAGAGTCTGAGTGACGAAGAAGAAAGACTGGAGAGTAGTAATGAGGATGAGGGTCCACAAAAAGCAGACACTGACGATAAAGGAAAAGCTTATAATGCGCTATTAAGTTTGTTAACCGTTGAACAAGAGGAAGAGAGTGAGGATGAAGATGTGGATGAGGAGGGTAGCAAACTTGAAAATGCATCTTTAGGAGAGGAAAGTGAGGACGAGTCTGATCCAAGTCATATTGCTGGTCTTGTAGAAGATGAAGCGATCGAGGAGGATGAAATAGTGAGTGATCTTGAAGAAGATTCTGATGAGGAAGATCAGGCTGATCCATATGAGCACCACTTTGGAAACTCTTCAGAAGATTACCTGAAGAAGTCTATCAAAGTGCTCGAGTCCAAAAACTGGAAAAATGTCAAAGAGACTTTTGACTCTCATACTGCTTTTGTCTCTCGTCCACCAGTTGAAGAGTTTTCAGATTTCACTAAGATTCCAACTTCACATTCTTTGAAAAATTACAAGATTAAGCAAAAAATTCTAGAACCCTTCTTAGACGAATTTGATGGGGAACAGTTCGTCAAAAAGAGCAGTACTGCGCAAAAGATCCTAGATCCAATGTTCTGCTACAATGACATTCTCTTCCCATATAACTCACATACAGAAACCAAAGATTATAGAAAGCTCTACACTCTACATGTGTTGAATCATATCAATAGAACAAGAGATAAGATCTTGAAAAATAACACCAGACTACGTCTACAAAGTGAAAGGGTTGCAAGTGGTGAGTTGGACCCAAAAGATGAACAAGAATATAGAGATCAAGGTTTTACAAGACCAAAAGTTCTTATTCTATTACCTACCAGAAATCATTGTTATAGAGTAATTCAAGACATGATTAAGATTTCAGCTGCTGAACAGGTTGAAAACTTGAAGAAGTTCAAATCTGAGTTTTACGATGATTCTGAAGTTCCTGACTCTAAGCCTGATGATTTCAGAGATTTATTTGACGGTAACACTAATGATTTCTTCTGCTTAGGGTTGAAAATGAATAGAAAATCATTGAAACTTTACTCATCATTCTACAACTCGGACATCATATTTGCATCACCAATTGGTTTACAATTGATTTTGGAGAATCCAGACAAGAAGAAAAGACAAAACGATTTCCTAAGTTCCATTGAGATATTAATCATTGACCAGACCCATGCCATTGAATTACAAAACTGGGAACACGTATTGACAATTTTGAAATATGTCAACAAGATTCCTGAAAAATTCCATGACACTGACTTCAGCAGAGTCAGAATGTGGGCCATTGAAGATCAGTCCAAATATTTTACGCAGAGCTTGATCTTTACAGAATACAACACTCCAAACATCAATAATTTGTTAACGAGATCGAAAAACATATTCGGTAAATACAGATTCAGATCAATAGTCTCCAACAAGGATTCTGCTATGGCGAAAGTTGGTCTAAATATCAAACAAATATTCACAAGATTTGAATCAACATCTCCATTCACTGAACCAGATGAAAGATTCAACCACTTCAAATCCGTCATTGTTCCGTCATTAACCAAATCAACCTCATATGAAGATGGTTTACTGTTGTACATCCCCTCTTATACCGATTTTATCAGAATCAAAAATTACCTGCATAATAAAACATCGCTGTTATTCAGTGATGTCAATGAATACTCTAGTCAGAAGGAACTGGGAAGAGCCAGAGCATTTTTCCAACAGGGAAGAAGTAAAGTCTTATTATACTCTGAAAGATTGCACCATTACAGAAGATTCGAGCTTAAAGGTGTGAAGAATATCATGATATATGGTGTTCCAACAAACCCATTGTTCTACACGGAGGTTGTTAGTTCTATTGGTAGATCAGCATTTGAAGAGATTGCGGATCTGGATATATCTACTGTCAGGTGTTTGTATTCCAAATGGGATGCTTTGGCGTTGGAGAGAGTAGTCGGCAGTGAAAGAGCGCCAATTTTGACACATGGTCAGAATGAATTCTACGAGTTCCGTTAGTGTATAGTTGTGTTCTCAGCCCGAATAATGAAGTCTTCAGTTAACATACTACTAATCCATTTTATTATCCTGGTCTAAATTCAAACCCCAGAACCCCATACAAAGGCCGACATTGTAGACGATCTGCTTGTAGCTAGTTACGTTTACCGAGCAGAATCGCTTTTCCATTTCGGGACCGGTAGTTCGAAGCGAGCAAGACTAGTCCCAATTTTCTAGTTGTCGGACTACGGGACTAGAAATTACAAGATCCGGGACTAGGGCCTAGCGTTCCCATGCAGCAATAAGTCCAGTTCTTATTTTGCCGGTTTCATGATTGGTGGAATCGGCAAAGTGACACGAAAGAGCATAAAGAGAAGATGAGGCATGGGTATATACTTGTAGGACTCCAGTGGATGCGCGGTTGGGATACAGATAGGCAGTAGCCTTTGTTCGTGGCGTTTTAAAGTTCACCACTGTCGAAACACCAGTGAATTAAGCTACGACGTTTGCTGTCTGCAGAATCAATACGCTCTTTTAACCCCAGCTTTTTTGTTATTGGTGGCAAAAGCAAGATCAAGATCCATGACTCATGAAGGGAGTCAGTTACGGTGATGGGACAATAGGATTTGCACCATTTGAAAGCAAGTAGCCGGTGTCCATCCAGCACGGGCCTTAACGGGCTCCTAGACGACTGTTGTCCGCTTCTGGTCCGTCTTTCCCAGTGCCCTTCTCTCTGCTATTCAATCCCGGAGAAGGTGCCGATTTTTTGTTACGCGGCCAAAAAGCCAGTCCCAGAAAGTCTCGAAGTTTGCCTTTAAAAAATTTATACTGCACTTCTTTTGTGAACAAGACCAAATACACGAACCCCAACAAGTTCTTTCTCCTTCTAACAACTACTGTTTCCTAACACTGTCCCACAGAATAGGAAAAGATTCTCAATTTTTCAATCACTCGCTCTAACAGGAATCACCTTTCTGCTAACTTTGATTGCCAAATAAGGATCACACTAGTGTTTATATTCTAAATAAACTAGGTTCAAAGAAAGACATTTATTCAAAATGCTTAGAGCTCTCCGTGGGAATTCCTTGCCTCGTTCAAGGTTATTCCAATCCATAAAGACAGCATCCATCCGTGGGTTTGCCCAAGATAGCTTTCTTTCCACCTCAAATGCCACCTATGTCGATGAGATGTACGATGCATGGAAGAAAGATCCTTCTTCTGTCCACGTTTCATGGAACGCCTATTTTAAGAACATAGACGGCAATGTGCCTCCATCACAAGCATTTACTGCTCCACCAACTTTAGTGCCAACCCCTTCAGGTGGTGTTGTTACTGCGGTTCCAACAGGTGCTGGTGGTGCTCACAATGACGTGTTGGTCCATTTGAAAGCACAATTGTTGGTCAGAGCATACCAAGTTAGAGGTCATCTTAAAGCTCATATTGACCCTCTTGGTATATCGTTTGCTGATGACAAGTCTACTGATACTCCAAAGGAGTTAACTTTGGATCACTACGGTTTCACTGAATCTGATCTAAATACTGAAATCCAATTAGGTCCAGGTATTTTACCAAGATTTGCTACTTCTGGTAAAGAAGCATTGACTTTGAGAGAAATCATTGCTACTTGTGAACAGCTATATTGCTCTACCATTGGGTTTGAATACATCCATATTCCATCAAGAGAAAAATGTGAATGGTTAAGAGAAAGAATCGAAATTCCAACTAGATTCAAATACACCATTGATGAAAAGAGACAAATCCTAGACAGATTGGTCTGGGCTACTTCTTTTGAAACCTTTTTGGCTACCAAATTCCCAAATGATAAAAGATTCGGTTTAGAAGGTGCTGAAGCCGTCGTTCCTGGTGTCAAATCTTTAATTGACCGTGCTGTCGAATTAGGTGTCGAAGATGTTATCATCGGTATGCCTCATCGTGGTAGATTAAACATGTTGTCAAATGTCGTTAGAAAACCAAATGAATCTATCTTTTCAGAATTCACAGGTTCCAAAGAGAACGAAGAAAATGGATCCGGTGATGTCAAGTACCATTTAGGTATGAACTTCCAAAGACCAACAACTTCTGGTAAACACGTTCACTTATCCCTAGTTGCCAATCCTTCTCATTTAGAAGCTGAAGACCCTGTTGTCTTGGGTAGAACCAGAGCTGTTCAACAGTTCAAGAACGATATCGGTACTTTCGACAAAGCTATTGGTGTCTTATTCCATGGTGATGCTGCCTTTGCAGGTCAAGGTGTTGTTTACGAAACCATTGGTTTCTCTGCTCTACCTGCGTACTCCACGGGTGGTACTATTCATGTTATCGTTAATAACCAAATCGGTTTCACAACGGATCCAAGATATTCTAGATCTACTCCATATCCATCAGATATCGCAAAGGCCATTAATGCTCCAATCTTCCACGTTAACGCCGATGATGTTGAAGGTATCACTTTTATCTTCACCTTAGCAGCTGAATGGAGAGCTACCTTCCACTCTGATGTTATCATTGACGTTGTTGGTTACAGAAAATACGGTCACAATGAAACTGATCAACCTTCGTTCACTCAACCATTGATGTATGAAAAGATTTCAAAGAAGAAACCAGTCATTGATATTTACACTGAGCAATTAATTGAAGAAGGTTCTTTCAGCAAATCTGATATTGATGAACATAAACAATGGGTTTGGGGTATTTTGGAAGAATCCTTCAACAAATCTAAAGAGTATAAACCAACTTCAAGAGAGTGGCTAACTACTCCATGGGAAGGTTTCAAATCACCAAAAGAATTAGCAACTGAAGTGTTACCACATTTACCAACAGCTGTTGAAGAAAAAACTTTGAAACATATTGGTGATGTTCTTTCAAGCTGGCCAGAAAATTTTGAAGTTCACAGAAACTTGAAGAGAATTTTAGGCCAACGTAAGAAGGCCATTGAAAGTGGTGAAGGTATTGATTGGGCTACCGGTGAAGCTTTAGCTTATGGTACTTTAGTCAATGAAGGTTACCATGTTAGAGTGTCAGGTCAAGATGTTGAAAGAGGTACCTTCTCTCAACGTCATGCTGTTCTACATGATCAAAAATCAGAAAAGACTTACACTTCTTTGAAGAACGTTAGCGAAGACCAAGCTGACTTTAGCATTTCAAACTCTTCTTTGTCAGAATATGGTGTTATGGGTTTTGAATATGGTTACTCCTTGACTTCCCCAGATGCTTTTGTTCAATGGGAAGCCCAATTTGGTGATTTTGCCAACACTGCTCAAGTTATCATTGATCAATTTATCGCTGCTGGTGAATCCAAATGGAAACAAAGATCAGGTTTAGTCCTTACTTTACCACATGGTTATGATGGTCAAGGTCCGGAGCATTCTTCTGGTAGATTGGAAAGATACTTACAATTAACGAATGAAGATCCAAGATATTTCCCAACTGCTGAAAAATTAGATCGTCAACATCAAGATTGTAATTTCCAAGTTGTTTACCCAACCACACCAGCCAATCTTTTCCACATTTACAGAAGACAAATGCATCGTCAATTCAGAAAACCAGTTGCCATCTTTGTCTCTAAACAATTGTTACGTCATCCGTTAGCTAAATCACCATTAAGTGATTTCTCTGGTGATTCTCATTTCCAATGGATCATTGAAGACGTTCCTGCTCCAAAGGAAGAGATCAAACGTGTCGTTTTGATAAGTGGTCAAGTCTTCACTGCCTTACACAAGAGACGTGCATCATTAGAGGACAAAACAACTGCATTCATCAAAGTTGAACAATTGCATCCATTCCCATGGGCTCAATTACGTGATGCCTTAGACTCATATCCAAATGCTGAAGATTTAGTCTGGTGTCAAGAAGAGCCATTGAACATGGGTGCTTGGTCATTCGTCCAACCAAGATTCACAACTCTTTTGAAAGAGACTATTCACAACGGTAAAGAAGTTCGTTACGCTGGTAGAGATCCTTCAGCCTCTGTTGCTGCTGGTTCAAAGAGCATGCACATTTCCGAAGAGAATGCATTCTTGGATGATGTTTTCCAATCAAGAACCGATTAGACTGACTTCATTGTTTTTGATACTTATTCCTGCTTATGACCGGCTAATGAAAGCATTGTTTTTGATAACTAAAACTATATATTTTAGAATTTTTGTTTGATATTTGGATGCGTATCCTATATTATTTTTATACAGCTTTACCACATTTATTATTTTATTGATCCTACATATTTAAATCAACTTATTTAATTTTTAAAGAATTTTTGTAGCCGAGAATTATTTTGGGGTAAAAAAACTAAAGCAAAGAGATAAAAAGCTACCAACAACTCCACTTTCTTTCTACTCTCAAGAAATCCAACGGCCACATTAACACATATTCGCAATGTCAGAACAACAACGCCAGAAAGTAGCACTAGTCACCGGCGGCTCATCAGGAATCGGATTTTCAGTATCCAAGGAATTGGCCACCAAAGGCTTTAAAGTCTACGCCGCTGCCAGAAGATTGGAACCAATGGAGCCATTGAAAGAGTTTGGGGTCATTCCAGTGAAACTTGATGTGGCATCTTTGGAGAGTGTTCTTGAATTGAAGAAATACCTGACTGAAGAGCTCAAAGAAGGCAAGCTTGATGTCCTTTACAACAATGCTGGCCAATCATGCACATTACCAGCGGTTGATGTAACTGATGAGCAAGTCGCCCAAGCTTTCCAAGTGAATGTCTTTGGACCAATAAGATTGACCAGGGAGCTTTCACAGTTTGTCATAAATGCCAAAGGTACGATTCTCTTCACAGGTTCCATAGCTGGTGATGTTCCCTTCCCATTCTCCACCATTTACTGTTCCACAAAGGCTGCGATTCATCAGTATGCTCGTGTCCTACATTTAGAACTGAAAGGATTTGGAGTCAGAGTGATCAACGTTGTCACTGGAGGTGTGCACACAAACATTGCAGATACAAGAGCCATTCCAAAAGGCTCGTTGTATGACATTCCCGAAGCTCAAAAGGCCTTCCAAGGCCGGAAGACAATGGCTGTTGAGAACCTGCCAATGTCATCAGAGAAGTATGCTAAAAAGGTGGTGAGCGATATTCTGAGCTCCAGAGATCCTGTTGATGTCTACAGAGGTTCATTCGCAACAATAATGACGACTGCTGTTCAATACTTACCTAGGTGGGTAATTGAGTTCATCCTAACGACAAAATTCAAACTGAGCCCAATGTTCAAAGCTCAACGTGATAGCAATACTGTTGATCTACACTTGGAGTAGTAGTGTAATCTTGTATAAGAAATAATACTTCGATAAGGTGATCTGATCTGGCTGATCTTGGAAATTTAGATCGTGCGTAAAGATAATACTCGCCTTTCACCCAAAACAAACAAGCCCAGCTTTCTAGGGCGCTACCATTATCATAAAAGTACTTGGTCCAGCATTACTGACACATAAATGATGAGAGTTAGACATCATTAATTGCACTTCCACTATGATCCAGCCATTTTAGTGTATATTTTGAGTGCCCGAACCAGGCATTTTGGACCAGTGCTCCATAATTTCTCCATTTTTGCTTTTCTTTTTTTACATGTTTTTGTCTTGTATATTTTGATTGGGAAAAATTGAACTTATCCTCTTCCTTTATTTATACCTACTTCAACAAGCTACAAAACTTATTCAGAAAGCGCATTCACTCCTTTTGACTCTGAATTAGTTCTGATCGTATCATCTATCCAACTTCATACACTCCTTTACTTTGAGAACCAGATACCTTCACTCCTTTGTTCGCTTGTTTTTTTGTTTCTATTAAACAAACAGCTACACTATCTTTGAATTCGAATTTAAACAGAAAACTATCAACCTATTCAAGTAAGTATTGTCTTTTCATATCATATTGTCTACCAATGAATTATCTAGTCTAAATGAGGCCTTCGTCATGTGGCCATTCGAGCCCGAGAATTCCTGTTCCAACAGCAGATCGACTGTCCAGCCCAGTTCGACCGTCGAGCTCCATCCATTTCACACACTCACTGAAAATTTTGCAAACATCTCAACATACACACTAGATCCAGACCCTTTTCCTTACCATCTGCTGAGTCTAGATCAACATTGTAACTTGAATCTTGGGATGAAACAGAGAAGTTTCCGTAAAACGCTTGCATCAACCAAGACATAGTTTCAGATGTTAAATTAATCTGGTTCATGGTCTGGTCCGCAGCTTTGGTCCGCCGCATGCCCGCATATTGCTGCATATCTCCGAGGGGAATGTATGACGATTCAACAGATGTTAAGTATGGCGTCGGTTGGAGCTCATTCGCGAAGATGCCCGATTTGGGTGTTCAGGTCTAGACCCGCATGCAGGAAATTTCCTGGCATTTTCGCGTTTTGGAACAACCTAATTTCCGAAGGGGTGTGGTGGGCTTGGTGGGCTTAGCTAGAACTGGGGCCGAGGACGATTCTATGACATCAGTGGTAGTAGTCCAGATCCAGTTCAACGGGAAGTGCTCACTCACTTGGGAGTGAGTGCTCGCGACTGGCACTGGTACTGGTACTACTATGAGACTATGTGTGTGTGTGTGTTTGATAGATACTGTGATTTTGTCTGTTCCTTGGAAGTGTTCGTTCCTGTTCCTGTTCAGATCCTGTTCGTTCCCCGAGACCTACAGGCAAGAAAAAATCACCGTGTTTGTTTACCTTTTTCTTTCTTGGATGGGAACAGGCTGGGTGATGATACCCAGAAAGGGCAAATTGGCCTTTTAGCCTTTTAGCTTGACCACTGGGTTAAGGTACAAGCTTGAAACAAACTCATTTAGACTAGATATTTTTTTGATAATTTCAATCTCTTCCACCACAACAAAGTGAGTGACTAACATTTCCAACTAGTTAACTATGAGATATTCAACATCTTTGATCGCGGCATACGCTGCCTATTTGATGGGATCAGCTGTTGCTGCTCCTGTCGCTGAGGCTAATGCTGATGCGGACTGTGCCACTACTAGACACGTCCATCATCAACATAAAAGAGCTGTCGCTGTTGAATACGTTTACTCTACCATCACTGTTGACGGTAGTGGTGCAACTATCGAGGCTCAGACCACTCTTTTACAATCCAACCAAGAGAAGCAACAAACTGTTTCAGTTGCATCATCGTCGTCTTCCTCGTCGTCTGCAGCCGCATCTTCTACTGCTACTGCTACCTCTTCCTCATCATCTTCAGAAAAACAAAGTTCAACTTCCTCCTCTTCCACCTCAGCAGCTACCTCTACCTCAGGTTCCTCGAATGGTTTCTTTGGTGACTTGGCAGATTACGAAGGTCCTTATGAAGAATTCGAAGATGGAACCATTGACTGTACTGATTTTGATTCATTAGTTGGTCAAGGTGTTATTTCCTTACCTCATTTGGGATTCGGTGGTTTTTCAGGTATTTACCACCCAAGTGACACCTCAACTGGTGGTTCATGTACCGAAGGTGCCTACTGTTCATACGCTTGTCAACCAGGTATGTCCAAGACTCAATGGCCAGACAGTCAACCAGCCAACGGTGTCTCTGTTGGTGGTTTGCTCTGTAAAAACGGGAAATTGACAAAATCAAGATCATCAACCAACTACTTGTGTGAATGGGGTGTTGACTCAGCTGTTGTTGTCTCTGAAATTAGTCAAGCTGCTGCCATCTGTAGAACTGATTATCCAGGTACTGAAAACATGGTTATTCCAACCTACGTTGAAGCTGGTAAGACTCTTCCATTGACCGTTGTCGATCAAGAAACATATTACGTCTGGGATGGACAGAAAACTTCTGCTCAATACTATGTCAACAATGCTGGTTTAAGCGTTGAAGAAGGCTGTGTTTGGGGTGATTACGGTGATGATTTCGGTAACTGGGCTCCATTGAATTTCGGTGCTGGTGAAGACAATGGTATCTCATACTTGTCGTTGATTCCAAATCCAAACAACCTTGCAGCTATGAACTACAACGTTAAAATTGAAGCCTACGATAGCAACTCAGTCGTTGTTGGTGATTGTATTTATGAAAACGGTTCTTACAATGGTAACGGTGCTGACGGTTGTACCGTCGCAGTTAGCAGCGGTAAAGCCAAGTTCACCTTATACAATTAATTGATCGCTACAGGTTGAAAGGACAAACAGACTCAATGTTTGACTCCATTTTTTTTTTTTTTTTTTTTTTTGACAAAGTTTTGTTCTGTTCTGTTCTGTTTATTAGATTTCTTTTATTTTATACTTTTTTGATTATTGTTTATTGTGGTTATTATTGTTTTATTTTATTATTTATGTTCGATTTGATTTTTTAGCTTACTGACAGACAGTTTGGTTACTGTTTGCATCTGTACTGTGGGGTGGGGGGACATATGTACTACGTACGATACAGGGTCCTTGGTTGTACATTTCCGGCGTGTGTGTTTCTCTCTCGAGCGACCCTTGAGTTGAGTCTAGCCCAGGCCCAACCTAGCGTACGTAGCATACGTAGCATACGTAGCGTAGTGTAGCTGTATGCAGGCATTTATTCCTTTATTCCTTTGTCCGCTTTCGAGAAGAAGAAGTCGCCATACAAAAAGTGAAACTAGAATCAAAAAACAAGGAAAACAAAAAAGGACGTGTGCACTTTTTTAAGTTTGGCACGATTCGATTGGAACACGGTCCTGGCAGCGAATCACACACTCCAGGCTTGCTCTACTTGATTGATTGATCCCTTAGCTAGCTTCCCCGGTTCTGGCGTGGTTTACTCTAGAGGACGTTGGCAAGGGCTTTTCCAACCACTTGACACCTTTCTCCGCTTTGTGCCACTTCAACTAGCGGGTGTGCCCTTGTTTTAAAGCAGAGTGGCCTGAGATATATAGCGATCTCTCGGAGGTAGCACCGTACAGCAGGTGGTGAACATACACTATAGAGAAGCGTCTGTGTTAAAAGCAGTACTCCGCTTAGCCATCCCACTTCTGTCAATACAGCAGTCCTTATTCCTTCAATTCGAGCTTGCTCATCAGGAATGAAATAACTCGAGTCGTATTACAATCATATCATTCCTTAGTTCGTGATTAGTTTAAATTATTAGAACCAGTTATTCAGTTCGCTGACTCCTGCCCCTCCCCTTTCAGCTCGCATACTTCAACTTCTTCATCTGTCAAGGCATCAATCAACTCAATCATTCAGGACATCCACAATGGGAGACAATACACGCCATGGCGAATCCAAAAGCCCGGATCAACGAAGAGACAGTGAAGGCCCAAATACTGCATGCAGGAAAGAACCGGAAACAATAGCACCTTCGTCGAGCCAATCGCACAAGCGTCATAAGTCATTGGATGTATCATCGTTGAGCAACCCTTCTGACATTGAATATAAAGCAGCTGCAGCTGCAGCTGCAACTACAGAAGAATCTGGAAGCTCAACTCTTAATTCTACAGCACAAAATATCAAACAGGATATCAAAGTATCTCCAATACATGATGCGTTGAAATCTGGTGCTTCATCTTCATATGTTAACAGAAATCCTGCACCTCCAAGTAACGTGGGAAAGTCGGAAAGGCCAGAAAATGCAGATGTAAAGGATTCGTTAGATCAACTATTAGGAATCTCGCTGGACTCATGGCCTTATTCAGAAAGAATACTGTCCTCCACCATCTCGTTGAGGACAGAGATGGAGCGTACCAGGCGAGAAGAACTACGGCTTGCGATAATAAATCAAACGATTGAATTCCTCAAACTAGCTGTTCAGAACAACATACCACCTCAATTGATCCAGACAGTTTTCTCAGAATCTGAGCTAAAAGAGGCTAGAAATTCTGCTGCAAACTTCAAAGATTCAGATTTGAAGCAGGGAGCCAGACCAACTCCAAAACCCTCGACATCTACTTCTGTTTTCAAAGTCAACATCCCACAACCGCAACAGTTTCAATTTCATCATTGGCAAAAACCAGATGGTTCCTTGGTTAGATCGGATGTTTCCTCAACGGGATCAACAGTGGGATCATCCCAGGCTGCTCCCACTACTCCAACACAAATGACTGACGAGAGAAAACGTAAGATAAGTGATGAAGATACAGGGAGATCCACTGGTCCACAGCAGGAGAGTTACAGTATTCCAAGCCATAGAAGAAACCAATCTGAAGCTAATGTTTCACAGTTAAGATCAATTTATGAAAGCCAAATCTCTCAACAGAAAAATCAACATCGTGTAAACGATTCACAATACAGCCTAAGGTCGCCTTATGTTTACCCTCCACGGGAAAGACAAATGCAGCCAGCGATTAGTACTCCCCAGCAACATCAACAACAACAACAATTACAACACCAAATCGGGCAACATCAACGTCAGCCTCAACCTCAACCTCAACCTCAACCTTCACAACTTCAGCAATTACCACAACATCCCCACTTTCGCCAAAATTATTATCCGTACCCACAACCTCCACAACCAGGTAGCCCAGGAACCCCAATCGTTTTTTCCGGTGGTATCCATCAAATACCCACACCCACACCACCACAACAACAACAACAACCACAACAACCGCAACGTCAACATCCGTCACAGTTATCACCACAGAGAGGACCTCAAGGATATCAGTTTCCTCAAAAGCATCCACATCCTGAAGTTCAGAGACAAACTCCTAATATCATATTACAACCTCCACAACGGATTTCAGAAGGTTCACAAGGAAGCCCAATATCTGGATCTAATAAACCTAAAGGTAAAAGCGATGTCAGCTTTTTAATCTCTACTCCTAACAACCCGCCAAAATAATAGTGTGATCTGAATCTGTAAACCCTTCCTTGCTTGCTTTTGTGTCTTTGTGTATCATGCATTCTTTTGATTCTCCAAAATGGTCTTGTAAATGCCATTTTATTTTATTTTATTTAAACTATTTTTTGTTTAGTTCGTGACATGTTACGTGTCTTTGAAGTCTGGATAAATACTTCATGGGTCTATTTTTATTGCATTTTATAGTAGTTTGTTTGTTTGTTTGTGTTTTAGTGGTTTTTTTTTTTTTTGTTTTACTTCTCAGGCGTATCGTCATACTACTATTCTTCAATACAGAGTTATCAAGCATTAGGAAAAACTATTCTATTATACACACATGAAGATTCTTATGATTTGATTCTCCTAATTATCAGTCTCCAATATAGAAAATAAAAGAGAAAGCAGCACAGCACAGTGCAGCGCAGCGAGCGACAAAAAAAAAAGGGCCAAAATAAAATAGACAATTACAAAAAGCAGAGCAAAAAATGAAATCTAACAAACACAGAAACAAACAATAAACAAATAATCACGAATTTTTTTTTTGATTAGTCTATTGAGAAGCACATTGAACACCAGGTTGACCACCTTCTTCATCTGAGTCATCCTCGTAATTTTGTGCTCTTCTTCTTTGTTGATGAGAAGATGCGTTGAAATCAACCATGGAAACTTCTTCAATTTCAACTCCCTTTGGAACGTTCTCCTTTCTTCTTGGTGGCAAAATGTCTTCCAATTTCTTTAAAGTGTCTTCATCTGTAAAATGTGCTGGAGGGAATTTGACGGTGAATTTAATAATCAAGTTACCATATCCGCCCAATTTATGGATTGGCATACCTTTATGTTCAATAACCTTGATGGCACCTGGAGAAATAACTTCACCTGGTAAGATACCAACTTTCAAGTAATCGCCACTGACGTGTTTGATATGGAATTCACCACCAGCTAGGGCGGTTAATAAGTCAACTTCAGCTTCGTAGATCAAATCATCACCTTGTCTCTTGAAAACTGGATGTGGCTTCTCCTCAACATAGAAAATGACATCACCGGTGATGACATCTGGTTCTTGATCACCTTCACCTTTGAAAACAATCTTTTGATGATCTTTCATACCTGGCTCGACATGGACTTGTAAGATCTTTCTCTCTGATTGAGTCTTCTTACCGTTACATTGTTTACATCTGTCTTTTGGATCAATGATATCACCAGTACCTTTACAGACATCACATTCTTGTTGGAATCTTTGGATCATTGGACCCATCTGTCTGGTAACGAATCTAACACCTTGACCGTTACAAGTGGTACATTTGGAGACTGATCCCGCTTTACCACCTCTTCCTTCACACCCTTTACACAAGATAGTCTTGTTCAGAGCTAATTTAGCTGTTCTACCTTTGTATAATTCTTCCAAAGTGGCACTCAGAGAGTGTTGAATATCTTTACCTCTCTTTGGTCCTCTTGGGGCACCGCCACCGAAACCACCACCAAAGAATTGTGAGAATAGATCATCACCACCGAATCCACCCATACCACCTGGGCCACCGCCACTCAAACCTTCCTCACCGTATTGATCATAGATTGATCTCTTTTGAGAGTCGGATAATACCTCATATGCGGTTGAAATCTCTTTGAATTTCTCAGCACCTTCCTCACTAGGGTTCTTATCTGGATGGTACTTCAAGGCAGCTTTTCTGTAACCTTTTTTGATTTCAGCATCAGAAGCCTCTGGTGAGACGTTTAGTAAGTCATAAAGTTTAGTTTCTTTGACCATTATGATGAGAATATATAATAATAAAAAACTGCGGCTTTACTAATCAGTTGCGTATGCTTATTTCTAACGGTAAAATTTGCTGAATGTTCCAATCCTCTTGTGATATCAAGTACTATTATCAACAGATAAAAGTTTTTCTTCACTAGTTTATACTGAAGTAACCGATTTGAAACGTTAAAAGAAACTGATGGAACTTCAAAGAACGACATTTTTTTTCGGACAAAAATAAATAAATTTTTGATTATGTTTCCTTTTTGCGGGATGACTAATCAGCAAAAAGGCAGGGGCTCAGGACCTCGGACCGGTGTTTGTCCGATTATCCGATTATTCTGTGATTAGCTGATTGATTATTCTGTGATTAGCGTACATATATACAGGATTCAGTATTCAGGCCATGGGATGGGATGGGATGGTGAGGGAGAGTCGGGATCGTTAGATATTACAGGTGAAAATTATTTAAAAACATGTGTATGAATAGCCAACCGTGTATAGGTAGATTGGCAAAGAATTGAACAGGGCGAAACAAAAACACCAAAAACTAAACTATAGGAAAGGATGCAGCAATAAAGATCACAAAACAGCTTCAACAATTCTACCCCAAACTGTATCTGGGCGCTTGTAAGTGATTCTATCTTCGACATCAGCCTTTTCAGCATCATCGACACCGCTGATAACATCGATTTCTTCGATTGGGTAAGCCCATTTCCAGTTTCTAGTATAGAGTTTGTGACCAAAGTACAATGCGAAGAAGACTGGTAATGTCAAGTAAGCAGCAATGAAATCAGCAGCGTTAAAGTCGAAGAAGACCTCGTAACCGTTGGTAATGGAGACAATAATCAAGAAACCAACTGAGTAGTAGACACCGTATGGTTGGAATGGGGTCTTGAAAGGACGTCTGTCCATCAATCCGTTGTAAATAAGGGCTTTTCTCCAACGTAAGTAGGTGAATCCAATAATGATCCAACCAATGAAACCTGAAATGGTACACAAGTTAGACAACCAGTCGAAAACTTTTGCTGAAGCTGAAGAAACGTTTAAGAATGAAATGAATGATAAAGCAGTAGTCAAACCACAAGCAACGTATGGAACACCATGTTTGTTAGTTCTTGCAAAGATTTTTGGAGCATCACCATCTTCAGCCATATTGTAAAGGAAACGGGATGAGGCGAAGAAGAAACTGTTACCTGCAGAAAGAGCAGAAGTCAAAACAGCGGCATTGATGACATGGTTTAAACCTTTAATACCAACGTTTTGGATACCAATGACGAATGGAGAAGCTGAAGCATCTTTACCACCAAGCAGACTTTGGTTATTTGAAGGAACGATAATACCAATGACTAAAGAACCAAAGACGTAGAAGAACATTAATCTCCAGATAAATCTTCTGGCAGCTTTAGCAATATTTCTTCTTGGATTCTGAGTTTCACCTGCGGTAACGGCAACTAATTCAGGACCAACAATGAAGGCAAAACCAGATTTGATGATAGCAGTCCAAACATCCAAGAATCTACCAGTGCTACCGTGAGCTAAATGAACAACGAATGAACCAGGATCCTTCCAGTAATGGAAACCCAAGACACCGTCTTGGTTTGGACCACCACCAAAGAAGATGACAACACCAAGAATAATAAGCCCAATAATACATAAGACTTTCATCAATGCAAACCAAAACTCAGTTTCACCGTAAAATTTAACAGCTAAGAAATTCAAAGTGACTAATAAGGCAATAAAAATGATAATCCAGACGGCAATAGGCACTTTATCAGTCCAATATTCAATAATGATAGCGGTGACAGTGATTTCTGTACACACCAAGATCACAAATGTATAGTAATAGATCCAACCAGTGGCAAACGACAAACTTTCATCAACGTAGAATCTGACCAAATCAGAAACGGCACCACCTTTAGCAGGCAAGTAACAAACCATTTCACCAATTTGATTCATAACGTTGTAAATAACACTGGCTAAAATCAAGTAACCCATGAACAATGGGGCTGGACCAACTTTGGATAGAGTAGCACCTGAACCAATGAACAGACCTGTACCAATGGTACCACCAATGGCAATAAGTTGAACATGTCTGGATTTCAAACCTTGATGCAGCTGTTTACCACCAGCAGCACCATCGAGGCTGGCAGCGTTAAGTTCAAGATCATCGACATAGCCGGTGGATGACTCGCCAACTTCGTTTCCTGAGACGTTGAATTCTCTCTTCTCATCAGCTCCAGAGCTGGCTGAGGATTTGGTATGTAAGCCCGACATTGTTGTGAGTAGTGTGAGGGATACTAAAGGAATACTGAGGAAAGAAGAGAAAGGATTTACAGAAAGACGTTCAACGATGGGGGAGAGAAGGATATTTATAAAGTCTTTTTGATTGTTTTAGATCTGATTGGGGTTCCGCAATGAAAAAGCCTGCTCAATTGTACACTGTCATATAGATAACCTAACTATCAATGTGGACTGGATTGGGTTATGCACTTTGAAGATTATTGCAGGGAAAACTGGAAAAAGGAACGAAAAAAAAATTAAAACGTCACGACTGATAGCGCTGGGCCAAGATTTTTACTGGGTGAAGTTTTTCCTGCGAGCGCTGCTGAATCGTGCGACAAGACAAGTAGACGGCGGCTTTACACACACACACACACAATATCAATATCAATATGGCTCGATTCAGATTCCCATCATCATGAGCTGGGTCTGAACTACCCAGATAAGAGATCACCCAACAATATATGATGCGAACTACAGATTCTGGGGTAGCAAGAGTTTAGAGCGGCCCTATTGCCGTGGCATTCATAGGTCCATGTCTCAAGCCTCGTAGTAGTGCCTCTCGTTATACCTGCACTATGTCACTGCAACATCATCCATCATCATTCATTCATCACCCTTCCTAGTATTTGGTGCCGTGATCCCACCAAAGCGGGAAGAGAGGTGTGGCACGTACCAACGGTTTTGTTGCCTTGTGCCAACGGAATAAGAAAGGATAAACGAGCGAGCGCATTGTAACAGCACGACCAGCACTAGGGCGCTACAGTAGTGGGGCCACCATTCAATACACATAACCTAACGATGGATTCTTGTGTTTATCACAGATAAGATCGATCCTTGTTACTGGTATTCTTCTGGTCCAGATAGCTTCCCTGAGACCTCCGATGGACCTCCATAGCTAGCGCGCTGAGGGCGGTGTTTTTTTTTTTTTTTAATGTGCGCGCGGATACTGATCGAAATCTGGTAAAATAAAAAAGAAAATGACAGGCAGGGCCCAGAAGAAGAAGAAGCAGAAAAGAAAGTTTCGCGAAAAGGGTGTTGCCCTACCTAACATTGTGGAAACGCGGCAGAGATACAAAAAACATTGGGCCATGCATGCATGCATGCATTCACTCACTCGTAAGGCTTTAAAATCAGTAGATAGATAGATAGACAATCCTCTACGCAGTTGCAAACTTGATGTGTTCGTTCTGTATTGTGGATTTTGCGCTAGAAAGTCTGATTTCAACAGCAGCAGCTATGTTCTGAGATTTGTTGGAACATCTCGGTGATTGTACACAAAAAGAAAAAAATAACGGTCACCGCTCAAAAACCCTTTACAAGAAAAAAAGGTGAAAGTCAAAAAAATTGGTCGTTGTGTCATGGTCTATTAAGGCGATCTATAGAGCTTTGTAGCAGCGTTCAAGCCTGAACTCCAAGTTCCCATGACCTTTCATGAGGGCTATTATACTCTCGGAAACATGGTTCGCTTAACTAGTTCATTAACACTCACGGAGTTAAGGACGCATGTATTGTGTGTTATATATCAATCCAGTCTACATTGGGAGCATGGCGTAGCACTTAGTTTACTCTTCTGATTTCTTCTACGACCCACCCCTCACATACACTAAAAGTGCCTGCAGGAATGATCTGGAGCACAGTACTAAAGTCGTCATTGGGGATTGTCATGCTCTTCAGTGACGTAGCTCTTCCCTTCTTTGAGAGAGGATAGTCCTTTTTAATGAATTTTCATTGGCTCAAAGTAGCAGGATTTATGCTGTAATTCAAATAGTTATCAGTGACAGGCGTCAAATATCAAATATTTAGTAAACTCATGGTTAATGTATCGCATTGCCAATAAAGAAAGTTTGTACAACCTTTTTTTTTTTTTCATATTACATTATTGTTTATTGAGAACAAGAAGACAACTAACTAACTATACTGGAAATCAAAAGCAAATATGGTTCACAGGACCAAACCTAAACTGAAGTTGAAAGATTCGATTGGGAGTTATGAGATTGCATTTCTTCAACCGGTGTCTTATCATGCAAATTAGTACCAGAACCGTTCAAAGTCTCATCACTTGCAATGTAATCGATATGTCCCAAATTGTCTGGTCTATAGAATCTCAAATCAACACGTCCAACAAGGTAGATAATATTGATGAAAGTCTCCAAAACTCCAAACATGACATACATAACAACTGGTTCAAACAACCATGATTGATGACGTCTCTCCACTGCGGTAAATGTTGAAACACATCTAAAGAGTGAACTTAAGAGCAGGATTGCAGTTGTCAAGAGGATAATAATTAATGAAAACTCGTGGCCCAATTTACCTGATTTTGAAGTGACTGACTGAACTCTTTGAATTGTTTCATACTTGTCTTCATGAACAGTGGAGGCAATAACTCTGACAGCTCTCTTAGCCAACGATGGATCACGAGTCTTAAAGGTGTATTCTGCATCTTGGCATGCATTCTTTGGAACAAAGTAAGTTGGGGCAAAAGATTCAATCCACCATGGTTGATAAGTGACAATTTCTCCAGCCTTCTTTGTTGGTTTTAAAATAAATGAACTCAAAACCAAAGTCATAGCCAACCCAGAATATAGAACAGCCAATACTGAAGCTGCTTGGGCAACTTTTTTACACTTGTTGAAAGAGCTTTCAGATAGGAAATAAATATAAGGAATGGTAGCACCGAGAATAGCCATAACAACAACACCTGCAACAACGACATAAACACTAATCATCATACCCCAAAAGATCTTGGAACTACCCAAGTGTGGATGGTGTAAGGTGAATATACGTTGAGCCAGCACCAAATTCAATGATGCCAACCAGACTGAAGGAACAATGATAAAAACCGACGAGGCAATACCAACCTCCAACTTCAAGATATCTTTAGCCCACACTAGTCTCAAAACGAATCCAACAAATCTCATCAGGTTGTAAAAGGCAAAGTATAACGATAGCCAAAACTTATGACCTCTCATGTAATTCTTGGTGAAGATAAACAAATGGGCAAACATAAAGATCAAAAAGATAACCATAAACAATGCAGATGGCACAACATCAGCACTGGAAGGATAATCACCAAACAAGGCATTTTGAATACTTAGGGTATACGCTTGAAGATTCTCTGGAATAGTACCTAAAAGCTTCGTGGCCATGCCAACAAGTTTTATGATACCGGTACCATCAGCAGCACCATTAGTTGAAGCTTTGAATGCTATAACAAGAGGATTGTTATCGTCAATTGGAGCAGACATTTTATAGGATGCTTATTGAAAGAGGGAAGATACTTTAAGTGGACAATACACATTTAGAGATTTAGTGCAAGGGAATTTCATCTTTATATATACTAGATAAAAAGAAGAACATCACACACTACTTACTAAATGATCAAATCTGCAAGTCGGTAAATGAGAACAATTCAATTCAGCAATCTCACTTTAGTCAAAAAGAGCTGCCTGCCTGTTCCTGAAACAGTTTTTTCTCGTTTGATACCACTTTCAGAAGGGTTCTTCTCCGCAGTTGGAGATGATGGTTGCTGATTTGGTGGTTTTAGTGTGAGCTATTTACGGTTTTTGACAGATCTATTTCTCCACATTTAGCAGTTCCAGTGACATATATAAAATTACTTCTGCAAGTGAACACACCAAGACTTCGCAGCCCCCCTACGAATTTTACGAATTTACGAGCCGAAGACCTCTACTTTTACTCCCGGCGTTGGAGATCTCCTGGCCCCTCCCTGGCACTAACAATAAAATCTGCCTGAACGTCTTGGTGTGTGTCTCACATCCTGCTCTGTCCGACAAGGTGGTGTAAATCCGCGAGGATGAGCTCTCCCCACCTTGGTATACGCTGTATATAGTTACAGTCTAGAACCTCAGATGGTAAAGTTCCCCATTTACGAGCCAAAATGTACACGCGGCCCAAATGTCGTTGTGTCACTCTCAGAAGCACGGCTTTTGAGGACGATGAGGAGGAGGACGATGAGGAGGAGTATGAGGAGGAGGCGGAGAGGCGGGGGGAGGGCCTTGAGTCTTCAGACTAGAGCTAGAGCTAGAGCTGGTTATTATTATGTCATCGTCCTTGCGTTTCTCGCTGAGGTAATCCGTTTCTCCGGATGAGACGGAATAATGACATAAGCATGTTCCGCGAAACCCGCGAAACCCGCGAAACTGGTTTTCCCAGTACAAAGTACGACTTACACTTTAATTAACCTCCCAGTATTAAAGTAGCTATTTTAGATAACTTCTTATCAATCAATTGCAGCACGCACTTAATTGTAGAGCCATGGCCGAGGCACCTGAAGTCTCTGAAACGCAAAGCACTGAGACGGTAATTGAGTACCTGAACGCGGCCCTCGTTGACCTGAAGGAGACTGGTGATTACCTGTCGTATGCTACCTTGCTTGATGTCCACCTATCTGATCCTGAAAGATTCAGTCATGATGAGAATGTTGTTATTTTGAAAGAGTTGAACAAGATCCTTTCTGAGAACCCCGATGTTGTGTATGAGATAGGTTGGGACTTACCGGAATTGCTGTTGAGATACGTTGACTCAGAATGGGATTTCGAAGGGAGGATATTGGATGCTGCGCCGTTAGTTAGAATATCGATGAGTTGTTTCCAGGATCTTGCTAAGACTGGTAACGCTAAGGAGCTGTTCATCAAGACTATTGAGCTGCTGAGTGTCTTTGAGTTTCCTGGTAAGGACGAAGAACGTGCCGTTTTACTTAAGAGGGATCGTATTGTTGATATTAAGACACATATACTGTTCGAACTGTTGAGTTCGTCGTTGAAAAGAATTAATACAATCTATCCGTCAAAGTTCCTTGGAATGGCCCTAGGTGCTATCTTGAAGTTTATGGGATCGTATTTCAAATATTCCACTCACCAACGGTTTTTGATTAGAAGAGCCTATGTCTTTGCAAGAGATTATATTCCTCCTTTGAAGCCATTGAACTATATTGAATCACATGGTCTGACTCAGGAGGAGGCTGCTAAGATTGACGAAGATGAGAAGTACCTGGAAAGAGTTCTTTTACAGAGTTTCATTACGCATATATACGGTAGCTCCTTCAACGGTAATTCTTTAGCGCTGTCTTTCAAATACTACCATAACTTGCAATTGACTAAGAAAGGCCTACTCCCAATCAACTACACAGATGAGATTAGTGATACCATTTCAAGCACGTACACTGTGTATTTGAGGTTGTTGACATTGGCACAAAGCTTTGATTTTGAAATTCCTGAAGAATTTGCTAAACTTCAAGACGACTCTTTGAAACTGTTCTCCAAGATTGATGAATCCAAATCAAATGATGATAAGATCCAAGACTTGTTGAAATACTCGGTGAATGATTTGATTTCGAACATGTTTCATGCTGAGTCGAAGACGATTCCAAAGAGTAGCCTTGGTTTATTGATCATGAGTGCCCATTACAGTTTTGAAGAACAGGAGTTTGAATTATCCACACATGCATTAGTGCTATCCGCCATCAGATTTTTATCTCCAGGTCTACTAGCTGAAAAATTCAGAAGTTTTGCCACTTTAGACGTGCTTCTTTACCTCCACTGGAGAAATATCACCGATGAGTCAAAGGCGAAGGAATACGCTACAATTCCAAAGTATCAAATTGTTTTATTCCTCCAGATCATCATATTTTACTCGTCCATCACGAATGATCCATCAGTTGGTTTGGTCTCTTATACTTTGCTGACCAGATTGCTGACTTTAATCTCTGAGGATTCTGCATATGATTTCTTAATCGATAGTTTAGCGACTGCACCTTTCCAGAATGCTAAAATGGCGCTGATTTCAATATTGAAGGATTTAATCCTCAGAACCCGTCCAGATGAAGCGCCTTCCGTTGATGAATTGACAAAGGCACTGGATTCAACGAAGTTAGATGCCGATGATGAAAAATCAGGTTCTCCAACACCTACACCTGACACGAAGGAGACTAAATCAGAACCTTCAGAGGGAAAACCTCCTCCGTCTTTACCAAGAAGATCATTCATCTCATTGACTGATTCTAGAGTTGAGGATATCTATGCGTTGATCAGGGAATCCATCGATGAGACGTTCCCGGACGTGGGCAAGTATGAGGAATCTTCAGCGAAATTGACACTGGGGTATTTGAACCTGTTGATTGGATTGAGGAAGAAGGTCCCTGTTGAAAAACAAAAGGAGATTTCAACAGCTGTGGAATCTAAACTCATTGATGAAATTGAAGGCGGTGATAATAATCTACAAATGATTAAGCTGGCGCATGAATCACTAGCTTCATTTTTGAAGTGATGATTGATTGATTGATGCCTTTTAGTGTTTTTTTTTTTTTTTTTTTTTTGACCTGAATCAATCGCTCTTTTCAGAAATAGTTCATAATGTATTGTTAATGCGTATGAGATTGCTACATTGAGGATTGTATTAAATTAAATTAGATTGGTAGATTGTTTCATCGATGTGTATCACTTCTGGGCAGTTACAGTGCTGGAAGGAGGTGGTGCAGGTGCAATAGCTGCAGGTGCTGCACGCCCAGCTGAAGAACTTGTAGTGGAAATAGCAGGAGCAGCAGTATTATTAGCAGTATTACTAGCAGTATTACTAGCAGCAGCAGCAGCAGGAGTAGCAGTAGAATTAGTAGAGTTCGGCAGTGGTGCAATTGCAATCAATGGTCGAGGTGTAGTTTGCCTGGAATTGTTATTCGCCTTCTTCCTGCTACCGGCAGCGCCAGTCAGAGGACCTGGCCTCTTCCTACCTCTTTTAATCGTCCCATCCAGCTTCTCGATCCTTGCATTCTTACCTTCCTCGACTAATGGTCCATAAAACACAAAGAATCCGTCTTTAGTAGATGCCCTTTGCTCCTCCCAAACCAACTCAGTATCGTCAATAAATGGATCCTCAACGTCATATTGTCCGATTTTCGGCTTCCCCTTTTGTGGATTCGTAGGCTGTGTTGGCTCCTTCGGCTCCTCTGGCTCGTCATCTTCGTCCTCCATCAGATCATCGTCATCAATGTCGTCGTCGTTCATTAGGTCGTTGGAGAATTTTGACGCGTTAGGGTGGATGTTCTTCCATCCGTACTTGTCCTCTGCCATCTTCAGCACGTTGAACACGACCTGTGCTGAGCCTGGTTCTTGTGTCGGCGTCGAGAGCGGGACGTCAATGACTATGATTGGTTCGATGTTGTTGGCGGTGGTGGTGTCTTCCTTAGAGGATTCATTAGGTGATTTGGAAACTTCTAGGAGTTTAGGAGTAGGTAGGGATGCGTTTGGTTTCGGTTGTTTTAAAGCTTGGTTCTGTAATTGATCTGGTGTTAACTGTGGTGGTTTAGGTGTCTCTTCTGGCTTCACGGCCGCAGCCTTCTTTGATGCAGCTTTCTGTGCTTTTGGTTTTGGCTCTTTTGGCTCTTTTGGTTTTGTCTGTTTCGGTTCCTTTGGTTCCTTTGTCTCTTTTGTATCTTTTGGCTCCTTGGGCTCCTTGGGCTCATTTGCTTTAGTCATAGTCGTTTTTGAAGGAGTTATTGGTTTAGACTTTGCTGCAGCTGAAAGTTGAGGGCTTGGTTGTAGAGGGCCATATAGCTCTTTACTAAGTGGTGGGAGTTCAGGCAGTCCAGTGATTTCACTAAATGTCATGCCTTTCATCTTTGCCGGATCCATTGATATTCCGTGTTGTTCTTCAACAGGAGATGGTTTACCGTCCTTGGACAATATCGAGGGCAGTAGTTGATGCATTTGATTTGCAGTATTCGTGATGATATCACTGTCATCGTTCATGAGATTGGCAATATCCGTTGGCTTCTTAGCCGGTGGTCTTTTGGTTGTGGCAGCGGCCGTTTTTGGTACTGCTGGTGCTGTTTGTGCTGCTGATACTGCTGATACTGCAGGCTTAGTGGTGGATATAGGAGGCTCGGATACTGCAGAAGCTGTTGCCTTCTTTGATGCAGCGGCTGCCTTTGATTTGGCCGATGTGCTTTTCTCAACTGCTGCAGATGATGATGATTTCTTCAATTCAGCATTGGTTTTAGATTTTGCTGCTGCTGCTGCTGCTGGTTTCTCCACTTGCTTCACTTCAGTTGGCTGGTTAGTTATAGATGGAGATGTTGTAGTCTTTACATCGGCGGGCAAGCTCCCAGCTTTGGCCAGTGCTGGGTCCTTTTCCGATTCTGGATCATTGGAAGCTTGTTCTCCCATTTCCGCTTCAGCAGCAGCAGCCCTTATCGAAGCGGCAAGCTCTGCAGCTTTCATAGCCTTGGTCTTATACACTCTTTTAGGAACGACCTTCTTCACAGCTGCTGTTTCCTCTTTCTTTCTAGGTCTGCCTCGTTTAGGAGTTGGCTTCACTAGATCCTTCTCCGGGATGCTCGCAGACGCTGCTGCTGCTTCCTCCTCTTTCTTCTCGACATGCGTCTCTAAGGCAGGTGCCTTAGCAGCAGCAGCACCTGTGTCTTGAGAGTCCTCCTCGATATCTGTTGAGTCATCAATGACTATCACATCATCATCATTCTGGTTCCTGGAAGACGCAGGCTGATGATGATCATGCGGCGGTGGCTTCTTCTCCAAGAGAGATGAGATTGATACTGCTGGAAGAGGGGTGTGTGTTAGTCCAGTGAACTGTTTCTGATGCGTCTCGCAATGCGACATACCTTGACTGCTCATTGCCGGGTGGACAGCTTCTCTGTGCTGGTGGTGCAATCAAACAATGTGGTGGAGAAAGAGAAGTTGAAGTTGAAGTTGAAGTCGCGAATATTTGTTTACTGAAAAGTGCAATACATAACAGACATGCAACATACATACAGAACATACATATAACAAGCTAGTAAGCTATATAGTGATTAAGCTCTATCCAGTTGTCTCTTGTCGTGCGAGTGGCCAAGCTTGCCCAGCTTGAGAAACGTGTCTGTGCCGTAGCCGTTCAGCGAGTGCATCACAAGGTCTCCGTTCCAGTAGTCAGCGTACACCTTACACATGGCGAGCCCCAGCCCCAGCTTGTAGTCAGCTGGTCGTTGCATCAGGTTGATCAAGGTGGCCTCTTTGATGGAGTTGTTATCGATCCCGCCAATGGACGTCTGGAGCAGAGACTCGCGCGCCTCGTACTCTAGACTGTCGTTGTTGAAGCCGGACGACTTGAGGTTGGGCAGCTTGTGGAAATTAGCCAGCGAGATTCTGGAAAGCACTGGGTCCTTCCCAAAGGACCAGATCTTGTTTATAGGTTTGATCTTGACGCCACCACCACGGTCTGAAAACCTGAATGCAACATAGTCTTTGTTGTCAATGATGGAAACGGTCACTGGTTGAGGTTCATCCGTTGGATCTGGGTTCGATTCAATGAAGTGTTTCACTGTAGCCTCGTATGAATTTCTCAGAATCTCACCGAATAGATAGTGTAGATGAGACGTTAGGAACTGGAAACTCAAATTGACATCACCCTGCAGCACCAGTTTGGGCATCTTGATTCCCGGGTATAGGTTATCGATGAACGTTGCGGCATTCTTAGCGGTGATTTCCAAATGCTCCTTCGCTGAACACTTGAGGAAGATATCACCGATGAAATTATGATCTCTTGGTTTGTTTGGAGAGCTCATGAAGTTCTTGGTGAGAGACAGATGCTCCTCTACAATCAGTCTTCTTGAAATTCTGGCCCTTAATAAGGATGAAACCAGTTCATCCAATTTAGCCTGAGGCAGGGAATCCAAGATGCATGACTCTAATGCCCCCATCATCAAGTTTGGTAAATTCAGAAGATTGACATCGGTCAACACGTCTTCCAATGCCATACAGAATTTCTCATTGTCCTGTATCGTCTCGATCTTCGAGAACTTCCTCAATCTGTCAAAGATATCATAGTATGATTCGTAGACTTTCGCCAAATGGTAATTATTTATAACACTGAAAGGTAGCGATTGACATTCTTTCAACTTCAAAGCGACTCTGACAGGAAGTTCCAATCTGACAAAGTTAGCTGACGCAATGATCTTCTCCTCGTTCAACCCCTTACCAAAGGCAGCAAGGTGCCTCAACGTCACTGGGTGTGGGGTCCGCTTGCACCAGTCATCAACTACTTTGTTCTGGTAGTAGTGTTGCGGGTTTATATAGGGCGAGTCAATTGGGAATGGGCCAAGATCGCTGAGATGGGCCGCGATGCTGGGTATATCTGGATGGAACTGTGTGAGGTCCAGAGGCTTTGACGTGATGTCTATGTGGGTATGGGATGGTGATGATGATGATAGCAGCGTGGTGGTGGAGTAGAAGGATCTTGCGGTCTTTGGGATTGTGGTGGTGGTGGTGTGTCTCAGCATTGTGGGATGATGAAGATTGATGTTGAGACTATCAGAGAGTGATTGGTACCTGTAGATTTTGCTTTGGTGCCAACTGATACCAACTGATGCCCTGATAATTGTAGTATGACTATGACTATAATAAATATAACAATAAGTATAAGTATAACTAAGTATAAGTATAAGTATAAGTATAAGTATAAGTATAAGTAGAAGTATAAGTATAACGTGATAAGAAAATAACCATAACAACTGCCAAAATAAAATAAAAACTATAAAGTTTAAAAAGCTGACTCATTTATTCAATTCGGCTTTAAGAATGTGTTATTCCCGATAAACCCCGGGAATCCCGAATCAGCGGCAAATTGCTGAATAATCAAATAATCAAATATCAAATAATCATATAACCAAATATCAAGTGATCAAGTGATATTTATCGTTAGTTATTAGATACTAATACCACTACCACTACTACAACCACTACCACACATACCTTCAACATGTCCACGTCCGCGAGAAGGAGATTGATGAGAGATCTCAAGGTGAGTATACCCAGCATTTGTGGTAAAATAGTAACAGGTGTGTCTGTCCCCCAGCTTTGTCAGATCACACACACTACTGCTACTTTTACTTTTAATACTACTACTACTACTGCTCTCTTCATAGACGCCGAAACAAGTACTAACACCAGCTGCAGCGTATCCAGCAAGATCCACCAGATGGCGTCTCCGCATCGCCTATGGCTGATAACGTCATGGTCTGGTAAGTATATCCAATTCCACCTCTTTTGCTTTTCTTACATCAGTTGGTGGAGGGCAAAAACCATGCTTTACACAATTACTAACATGAAGCTCGCTAGGAACGCCATTATCATCGGGCCTGCTGATACCCCGTTTGAAGACGGGACCTTCCGTCTAAGTATAATCTTTGACGAGCAATACCCTAATAAACCGCCACGGGTTAAATTCCTAAGTCAGATGTTCCATCCTAACGTGTACGCTAGTGGTGAGCTATGTCTTGATATCCTTCAAAACAGATGGTCTCCGACGTTTGATGTCTCGTCCATATTGACGTCTGTGCAGTCGTTGTTGAACGATCCCAACATCTCATCGCCTGCTAACGTTGAGGCGGCTAACCTTTATAAAGACCATAGTTCGCAGTATGCTAAAAGAGTTAGAGAAACAGTAGAGAAGTCATGGGCTGATGATCTATTAGACAACGAAGACGAAGAGGACGAGGATGATGATGATGATGACGATGGTGATGATGATGAGGATGTGGAGCAGGGGGGTGAGCAATGAGGGAGCCCAAACGCTGAGAGCGAACGAAATAAATATTAGGATGGAGCGTTTGTGAGAGAGAGGGACATGGAGGGATCTATTGTTTTCATTCTCTGGGTGTTCTTTCAAGCTTTTTTTGCATCTTTTTTTATATAATTAGTACTATATATATACCTCTGATTTGTGTTTTTTGATACTCCTCATTAGCATTGGCCTTTTTGTCCTCGTATGAATGTGTATATGTATTCTATAGACTTTACTTCTACGTGGACTTCTGAAAACATGTCAAATATTCCAAATTATTTATATACAGGATTTTATTTTCATAAGTTCTATCTATCTTAACCACAAGTAGTACCATTTCTTATTGCTTTTCGCCTCGTTTTGGATACCCTCAATCAAATCTTGCGCCTTTTGATCTTGTTCCGCTTGACGTTTCTTTTCAGCTATCAACAACGGACTATCCAACTGTTCAATTTTTTCAACTTCAACGTATTTATCTCTGTACAACGCCAACAGGGTCACAATCGCTGCAAAATAAACAACAGTCTTACTTATTGGATCTAAAACCCTCGTCATCTTCCTGTATTGCTCCTTACGTTTTTCATTTGCTTGATATGGATCAACTTCTGGTAATCTCTTCACTATGTCGCTACCATTAGGGTGCACGGTACTGATCTGGCTAGGAACTGCAAAAGGTAGATCCTCAGGCTTCACATCTGCAAATAAGTTATCTCTCAAGTCTTCTCTGACCCCGTAGTTCCCATAACTGATATAGTATGACATTCTCTTAGACTCTAACGGGACGTCCTTCCAATCTCTTCTCAATCTCTTTTCAACTTCATCTTGCACTTGTTGACGGTGGAACGTATCCAAGGCGGCAAACTTACGAGGATCAGCAAGGATCGGCTTCGTGTCAATCGGTTGGAAATTCTCCTCTGTCGTTAGAAACCCATCAAAGATGTCCCTTATGCTACTTCTTGCCAATTCTATTCTTTCACGAGATGATAGTGGTTTCTCAGAGGTGACTGATGGCTTTGCAGCAGTGGGAAATTCAGGTGTGCTTTTCGGAATAGTGCTGCTGTTGAACCTTATCAAAGACGGTCTCAGACCTATTATTCTTGACCTTAGCATCTTCGCAAGGTGTTTAATAGCTGTGAATTTGAGAGATTTGATATATAAAGTGAAAATATCATTTCTTTAGGAAATTAAAATCAAAGAGAGAGCAAATTGATACGGCCACGTTCTATAGATTTAATATTACATGCATTCCCTATTTATTTCTATTCAGAATCGTTATCTGCAGAGTGAGCTTCTTCTTTCTCTTCCTCTGACTTGCCCTCGGTTTTATCATCATCATCATCCGCCCCTTTCTTACGCGTTCTTCTTCTTTTCTTTTTGTCCGTCTTATTCTGTTCAGGTTTGGCCTCCGATGGTGCTTTCTTCTTTTTCTTCAAGATACTGAGCGGGTTAGGCTCTTTTTTAACCCTTCTTTTCTTAGCAGAGTTTGGCCATTCCTCTTCACCGCCTACAGCACCGCTTCTGATAGAATTCAACCCTCCTGTAAGCTTAGAGGCTTCTTTCAAATTGCTAACCTTCGCACTGGACTTACTCAAAGGTTCCATCACCATCACTGATCTGTTCATGTATATCAAGGGGACACCCGGTATTCTTCTCAGACTGTACCTCAACTTCTCGTTGTCGGCAGCAACAACGTATCTATGCTTGTTATCACCATTGATATCCACAATAGACTTGATGCATTCATGAGGTGGTTTGGGATCCGTTGGAGGATGATTACAACGACGTCTTTCAAATTCCTTGGCTAAGGAAATGGCTGACTGGTTATTGGTGGCATACAGCGCCTGCATGCAACATTGCGTGATCATTGGTTTCACTTCAGATTGGACAGTTCGACTCAGACCTTTCACTAGATCAAATTTGGCGCCATCACAGGTCAGGACTATCTGGTCATCCACGATGACCTGGTAAGGATCTCTGAACTTGAAGGTGTGGTTGTACACCAGCATCTGCTTGCGGTATGCCTTGGCTCTCTTTTGACGCATTGTTTAATGGAGATTAACCAGCTATCGAGGGGGGTTTAAAGAGAAGCGATGAGCCCGTAGAATTTTTGTCGCAAAAAAAAAAAAAAAAAAAAAAAAAAAAAAAAAATATCCTGAAGCGCCATCGGTCGTAACCATTGACTTATGTGTGCGCGTACCGAGAACGTTTGTTTACCTTTCAGCGCGTCTCTCTTTATACAATAGAGATCTATATAATGGTGTTTGGAGAGCGATTTGGTGTTCATCAGGGCGGACTTCTAATGTACAGGAGGCCCAAGAGTGATGGAGGTGCTAGCTCTGCTTTCAAGCCGCCGCGTATGGCTATACCCGCATCGGCAGCAGCATCAGCTTCAGACCGCATCGCCAATACTAACCCTGTTCTTACAGCACGTCAAGTGAAGCGCCCGGCCCCATTACAAACAAAGACAAACATACCCGGTGGGGTGGTCAAGAGAACTAAGGTTCTGGATCAAAGCTCGACAAGTATACGAAGTGAAGCGCCGCTGCCGCCGCCGCCGCCGCAGGTGCTTGATGATAGTGTACGGTTTTTTGAAGTTGTTTGGCGGAAGTATACAATGAAGAAGAATAAGACATGGGACGGTGACGGGATCATTGTGCTATCGCGCACATCAATCTCTTTGAAGTTAGATGAGTCTGAGAATTTCAAAGAGAAGTTGAAAAGCAGTAACGTGCAGAAGTTCACGACCGAGGGCGTATTCAGCCTAGGATCAATTGAAATTGAAGTGATGGGGGAGATCACTGATGCTGAAATGATCCAGAAGATAAGACCGAATAAGATCTTAGACACTGATGCCACCACTGTACAAGAGGTGAAACTGAAGAAGGTTGTCAAACCGGCAAACCCACTACCAACGCTAAGAGACCCTGCATTGTTGAACAAACAGTTTAAGAAGGTTTCGCCATTGAACGAGCCTCAATTGACTGCTAAGAAAGGCGATCCATTATATGATTCAACGCACGCTGATGCAATAGTCATGGTGAAAAAAACGCATACTGAAGTTGACGTTGTCATTGATCCCTTTTTAGCAAAGTCCTTGAGACCTCATCAGGTGAAAGGTGTCAAGTTTCTATATGAATGTGTCATGGGATTGCGACCATTTGAAGGCAGTGGAGCCCTACTTGCCGATGACATGGGTCTAGGTAAGACTCTGCAGACTATAACTCTGATATGGACTTTATTGAAGCAATCGCCAACTGGTTTCCATGTACCTGTAGCTTCAAAGGTTTTGATCGCCTGTCCTGTTACGTTGGTTGGTAATTGGAAGAAGGAGTTTAAGAAATGGTTACCAATGAATAGATTAGGCGTCTTAACACTCAGTCCGACAAATACAGCATTGAAGGATAAACAGGATTTGAATAATTTTGCCAATACTAGAGTCTATCAAGTTTTGATTATGGGATATGAGAAGATCTTGAACATGAAAGAGGAGTTGAAAATGACACAGTTTGATTTGTTGGTTTGTGATGAGGGTCATAGATTGAAAAATACCTCCAATAAGACGTTGCGTGCTTTAAACTCATTGGATATTGAAAGAAAGATACTGTTGTCCGGTACCCCAATTCAAAACGATCTAGCTGAGTTCTTCAATATTATCGACTTTATCAATCCCGGCGTTTTGGGAAACTTCAATTCATTCAAGAGAAGTTTCATGAATCCTATATTGAAATCAAGGGAGTTGAACTGTGCTAATCCAGAGATAACTGCTAAAGGTGATGAAAAATCACAAGACTTGATTGATATAACAAAACCTTTCATCCTTAGAAGAACATCCTCTGTCATTCAAAATCATTTACCTCCAAAGACAGATATCGTTTTATTCTGTCCACCAACAGGGCCACAAGTTGACCTTTTCAATGAAATATTGACCTCTCATAAATTCTCATCATTGTTGAATTCAGCAAGTGGTTCAAGTGCTGGCTCATTGGGGCTAATCACCATGTTGAAAAAAATATGTAATTCACCATCACTTGTCAGATCAGATAAGACATTCCAGGAAATCCACCAAGTTTCAAAAGGTGTAACGCAAGTTGTTAGCGGTAAAATCCTGGTTTTGATTGAACTATTAATCCAGATTTCTAAAATTGATGAAAAAGTCGTTATTGTTTCCAATTACACACAGACTTTAGATGTGCTTCAGCAAATACTAGAGAAATTGAACTTGACGTTTCTAAGATTAGATGGATCCACGCCAAACAAAGATCGGGATTCAATAGTAAACCAATTCAACAACGCCCAACAACGAGCAAAATTCGCATTTTTGTTGTCTTCCAAATCAGGAGGTGTTGGATTGAATCTCATCGGTGCCTCCAGATTAATACTTTTCGACAATGATTGGAATCCTTCTGTTGACTTACAGGCGATGGCACGAATTCATAGAGATGGACAAAAAAGACCCGTCTTTATATATAGATTGATCACAACTGGTTGTATCGATGAGAAGATCTTTCAGAGACAGTTAATGAAGACTAGTTTGTCAGACAAGTTTTTAGATAATAAGAACGGGTCAACGGATGATGTGTTTGATATGAATGACTTGAAGGATTTATTCTCGTTAAATTTAAACACGAAGTCAAATACCCATGATTTGATTGAGTGTGATTGTGCTGGACTTGGGGAAGAGGAAGAGGAAACTGTCTCGGATGATGAAGATACTTCAGAAGAGATCAAAGTGAAGGTTGAACCCCTCCTCGCAACTAAAACTAACAGCTGGGTAAGTGCATTGGAGATAAAAGACAAAAACCATACGGAGGATGATTCCATTAAGAAGAAAGCTATAAAAAACTGTCTAGTTGATTATAAACATATCGATCCCACAAAGATCAAAGATGTTGAATTGTCGATTGACACAGTCACTGAAAATATCATTACAGGTAAACCACAGTTGATCTCATACATTCTTACAAAAGTGAATAGACCTTCCATTTAAAAAAAGAAAAAATGTCACTATTCTGATTAACCATGTATTTTCAATTTCTAGTTTCATCTATTTCTGGCTGAATCTTGCCTCTGCGGCCCTTGCCCTTTGCTCCCTCATCAACCTCATTCTCTGATCATCGGACAATGAGTTCAAGTTCGTTTGCGCAAGAGAAACACCACCGAGTCTAGGGGCAGGTGATCTCTGCTCTGGCAAGCTCTGTGCGATTTTCGCCTTTTCAATCTCAATCAATTCCTTCTTTTCCAACTCTTCTTGCTCCTTAGCTTCCTTTTCCCCCCTTTCTACATCTTCTCTGCTGATTGGTTTACCTACACGTGCAGCTGCCCAATCTATTACGTCCTCTCCAAGTTCATGCCTGGTTATTTGAAATGCTGATTTGACTGCCTTGTTTGCAGAGATCTCATATGCAGTTTTCCCAGCCTTGTTCTGAATGGTTGGATCTGCCTTCAGGTTCTTGATCAGGATTGGGACAAGGTTTTTAACACCAATGGATGACACATAGTGTAGCATTGTAGGTGTTGAATAATACTCTGATTCAGGTTCGAATACGAGATCAGGTGTAAGTTTATTCTTCTTCAAATAAGACGCTAATACGGGACCTCTCGCCTTCTTCAAATATCCGACAATCTCCCTAGTGTGCTTTTCTATTTCGGTTTCATCCTTGATCTCCTTCTCCTTTGCTATCGTGCTGTTTTTCAATTGATCATGTGCAAGTTTTTTCTTGATCTTTCTATCGTCGACTTTTGGTCTGTCAGATACAGTCAGGTATGTTAACTGTACCCAGGCTCTTTTCAACTCAGTCGTGGTTGCTCTCTTCGTGGTGAAGGGGAAACTTTTGACTCTTGGGTCATTATTCGTCAAGACGGCACCCTCGTAGCCGATTAAGATCTTCTTATTAGCTGATCCATTAGCTCTGATATAAATTGAATCACATTCGGACAGTTGTGTCTTCCAGCTCTGTAGCAATTCTCTGACTTCTTGCGCCAATGCCGCTTCATTCTGTCTACGCAGACTAGAACCTGCAGAGTTGGCTTTACCTCTAGCATTATCAGATGCGGATTGTGAACCACCTTGCTTCTTTCTCACGGTGTAACGATGGAAAGATTTGGACACAACCACATCGACACCTTGCACCAGTATCGAGTCGCCTGGTTTCACCTGGTTTCCCTTGGTTGATCTTGGTTTGTGGTTAATTATGGCACCTGCAAAATGACCACCACCAATCATTAACAATGCTGATTTTTTGCCCAAAGAGTTATCGTTTGTCTTCCATGATTTCAATGCCTCCAATGGAGTTTCAAGTTCTTTCACAGTGAAAAGCGCCTTGAACACCCCAAAGCATTTATCGTTGGGTAATAGGTTTGATTTGAATAGGACATATGGCGATTTCGTAGCCAAATGACTCACAATGCTGTCATCTTCTTCTTCATCTTGAGCAACTTTCAACTCTTCAAGCTTCCTGATACTCTTTTCAAATATCGTCTCCAATGAGTCTTTCTTCACAGCCTCTTCTTCTTCTTCATCTGCTTCATCTTCTGAACCACTATCACTAGCCTCTGAGCCTGATATACTTTCATTTAGATCATTAGCCAATTCCTCGAACTGTGCCTCTGTCAGCTTCGGCAATCCCCTGATTTCACGCTTCAGGTTGAGCTTATGAAGATCGGACTTATAGTAGTCGTGGTCCTTGACGGTGGTGCTCTCCTGCCTCGTGGCAGCAGCGAGTTTCTGAGTTATGGCTGGCTTTGAAGTTTGTGGCGAGATTTCCTGTGCCGTTGAACTGTCAAAGTACATCAACTGCAGCGAGTCCAGGACATTCGGTGCGATATTGAACACGTATGTGTCCTCTGGTGCAACTGTAGCCCTTCCCTGCATATCTCTTGGGTCTTTGGTTTGGTGATATATGTAATTGTTCACTGACTGTACTGAGAGATTTTATATTGTTTTTTTCCCGGGACTCGAATAATAATCTACTTGTCTTTATGATCTACTGGTGTTAGGAACGGATATGTTTATATGTATGTATATATATCTATCTACAGGGTTAATCATTGGGAGCCGAATCTATGGCATTCCTCCAAGAAGTGACGAATCTTGTCTGGGTTCATGAACGGATGGGTACCATGGCCAAAGTTGATGATGTAGTTTTGCTTACCACCACCAAAGCCTTTGATCATCTCTTCAACTTTTCTAGTGATTGTCTCATCTGAACCGTATATGCATCCAGGATCAAGGTTACCTTGTAAAGTGACTCTACCATCGGCAACTTTAACAGCTTCTTCTGGTTGATATAACCAATCCAATGAGACGGTGTTGTATCCAGACTCACACAGTTCATCCAAAGCGTACCATGACCCTTTAGCGAAAATGGTAACAGGGATATCTTCTTGAATATCCAACTCTTTCAAACGGAGTTTCAACTTGGAACTGATCTGTCTGATGTATGGTAAGGAAAACTCTCTGAATTCAGCAGGAGCCAATTCACCGCCCCAAGACTCAAACACTTGTAAGATTTGAGCACCAGCGACAACTTGCTGTGCTAAAAACTCCACTGCAACATCGGTGATACGTTGCAATAGTTCATGTGAAGCTTCCGGATACTTGAATAGCCACTCCTTAGCGAAACGGAACAACTTAGATCCACCACCTTCAATCATGTAAACCATCAACGTCCATGGACCACCACAGAAGCCAAACAGAGGAACCCTACCCTGCAGTTTCTTTCTCGTCAAGGTAATGGCCTTGAAAGCCCAGTCAAGCTCTTTCAAGACATCCACCTCTTTGTTCAACTTCTCTAAATCCTTTGGCTCTCTTAATGGGTCAGTGAAATGAGGACCAACTTTATCAATCATCTGGACATCCATCCCCATAGCTTGCGGTATGATCAAGATGTCAGAGAAGATGATGGCGGCGTCGATCAACCCATCGTAACGGTCAATAGGCTGGATGGTGATTTCAGAGGCGATTTCTGCGTTTCTGCAAGTTTCAAAGAAGTCAAGACCGTTTTTCACCTTGTGATACTCTGGCAGGTATCTGCCAGCTTGTCTCATGATCCAAATTGGGGGTCTTTCGACCTTCTCGCCTCTAGCGGCTCTAAGGATCAGGTCGTTTTTCAAAGGTGGGAATTCTTGAGACATGATTGGGAACCAGCAATGTTGTTCAGCACGTCGTAACTAGCAAGAGTAGTAACTAACTAACTAACTAACTAACTGGAAGCGTATGTGGAGGTCGAAAGAAACAAAGTTTACAGCGGAAAAAATAGTGAAATCCAGCGTTCGAATTCGCGGTGATTTCATGCGTGTGTGTAAGTGCTCGTAACTGCTTAGTAATTTCTTAGTAATATTTAGGTTGGTCAGCCATTAGTCATCGGACATATATACGGTGAAAAAGAACCAAGACAACGCACATTAAATAAATAAATAAACACATATCAACATATATCAACACACTGAAGACAGCAATAACCTGCATATCTCCCAATAATAACAACAATAATAACAATAATAAAAAAGTAACAAAAAGAAAAAAACAATTACATCACAAAACTATACATAATAATAATACATCACTTCGTTTTATTTTTACTTTATTATATCTTATCTTTATCCCATCATCTGAATTCCTCCAACTTGATCTTCTTCCTCGTCTTCTCCAAGTCCTCCAACTCGTGGATCCTTCTCAGCAGCTCTCCTTCTCGGTGTCTGTATTGCGACTCTGAGCTTTCCAGCTCCTGGATTTTAGATTTGTACAAGTCATTCACCAGTTCCAGTTCAGAGATCCTCGTCTTCAAAGCGACTGGATCCTCCCCGGAGCCCGCTACTGCAACTGCTGGTGAATCCTCCTTGGAAGACTGTGCAGAAAGCGGCATTGTGGCGGAGGAGACACTCTCCCCCGACGATGAGGAAAGAGCAGGGATGATGTTGTTGTTGTTGTTGTTGTTGTTGTTTGTTGTAGCGGAGGAACTCTCGGAAGGTTTAGACAGCGAGAACGCGGATGGGTTCGTCAATGAGTGTTGTCTGCCAAACGAAGGAGACGAGTAGAAGTTGGTGATTGGATTCATCAGTGATGGCAATTTAGTGGCAGAGTTCGATGTGCCTGTTGTTTGTGGATTCAGCAAGCCATTTGATCCATTGAGGGCAGTGGCTGGAGAGAACGGCTGCACAGTTTTATCACCTCGTTTCAACTCCTTGAGGTCGTTCGCCGTCGGTTTGCTGTGTGAGAGATTCTCTAGAGCTGCGGCAGCGTTTGCTTGGGATAGATGAGAGACTTGTGCATGTTGTTTAGGTGTTGTACTCAGCAGCAAAGGGGATGTTATTTTCTCTAGGTTGGAGGCAAACTGTGTAGGGACTGAGGATGGATGGTGTAGTGGCACTTGTTGCTGGTTTTGGTGTTGTTGCAAATGTGGGAGTAGGTGGTGGAATTGGGCATAGAAGTTTGGAGTTGGCTTGCCGTTAGTGCTTGAGGCGGTCGCTGTTGAATCTTGGCCACCTCTTGGTAGCAAGGGAACTAAACCTGGAGAAGTCAGAGGTTGTGATGAGTCTTGGTTTTCAGAGGAATGCGTCGAGGTGGTGTGTGGAGATGCAGATTGTTGTGCTTGTGTGGTGTTGATGGTGGAGCTGGTGGAGCCGGTAGTCGTTGCTGCTGTCTGCTTTTCCTTTTTGGATGGCACCTTCTTAGAGTCTTTCGCTTTCAACTCCGGAGTATCTGAACCTGACTTGGTATTGCCAGGATTAGAAGATGTGCCATTTGAGGATGCAGAATGTGAGTTTTTCACTCTGTTTCTTGACTTGATAACATCCGTCTTCAGCGAGATAGGTCTTGGGCGACCATGGAGTTTTAGAAACAGTCCACAGGCATTACACAACACCTGTCCAGATTCATCTCTCCTCCACAGTGGTGTTGTCGAAGTCTTGCAATTTTTACACACTGGCGCAGAAATATTGGTTTTGGAGGTTGTGGCACCGTTTGCACTAACAAGAGTCGTGGTCTTAGCATTCGGGTGTGGAGGATTGCTGCTGATGTCCTTCTGTTCCGTGATATTATTATTCTGCATCTCGTGCTTGTCGCTGGTGGGGACTTGCAACGGAGGCAGTGAGGAGACAGTGGTGTCTTCGTTTGGCTGGCCGGTGGTGACAGGTGCAGGCGCCTGATGGCCGTTCAGATTGGGTTGATAAGACTGTTGCGGATGCTGAACTTCAGACATATCGACGGGAGTGGATACGAGGCAAGGTGAGCAGGCAAGGTGAGCAGGCAAAATAAAGATGAGCACAGTTGAGTGTGGTGGAATATGAGCTTGAGTCAATGCGAGCAATATTCTAATCTTCTAGCATCTATATTCTCTGATGTGATTAAAAAGATACCCAGATAAACGATGAACTCTTGATATGGCAAGATTCGACTCGGGGCAACAAGCAGATCTGGATGCGGGCAGATAGACGGCGACAGGTTTATCGGTGAGCTTGGCTGGGGGGCGGCGTATTAATTGCTGCTAACAGGCGAGTAGGGCAGGGTGTGTCTGCAGCAGTAGGACAATGACGGGGGGCTTTCTTAGGGAAAAGACGGTTGCAGGGTGCTGTTCAACACGAAACCGGGTCCTTGTGTTTTTTCACAAATTTTTTTCTCGGAACTTTAAAAAATTTTTATCTTATCGACAAAAGCAGCAGAAACTAGCCCGATGCGGAAGCTTCCTGTTTTCGGACGGCGCTGATAAGGCGGCGCCGCTGCGGGACGTGGAGTTACGCAGCAACGCGTAACACACAGCACGCAGAGACCGTCCGGTCACGTGCCCTCCATGACAAATGCTAACTAATGCTAACTAATCAGGGTCAATTATAGAGCCAACGCTCACTTTGCATGCTCAATGCATGCCCAGTGCATGCCCCATGCTTGTTATATATATCTATACAATGGCACTGTGGAGAGATGAGAACTAAACTATCAACATTCTATAAGCCTGTAGCTTAACCAACGCAGTGCACTCACTACACGTACGCCCAACCAATATCAGCGTCATGTCTCAGCAACTCCAGTTCCACTACGGCATCGTCTCCTACGACTTCCACTCCTACTTCAATCTTGATGACCCAGATCAGGCTGTGTTTGCGGAAAGGTTCAAAGGAGCCTTTCAAGAGGAGTTCAAAGATGAGATTGCAGCAGGCCACACTAGACTGTTCAGAACATTTCTAGAAGCCATTGGACCACATCCAGATAGATACGGAATGTTCGAGTCAGATACAAAATCTCCTGACGCATTCTTGAAAATACTAAACTTCTACCAGTTGAACCATGGCCCTTTGAGCGTGCTAATACATCCCAGATCTGGACGCGGTGCGCTATCCGATCACACAAAGCATGCCTTCTGGTTAGGTGACAAGTTGCCTTTGAAAACTGGCATCTTGAACGATGACGAGAAATAGGAGAGTTTAGTATAAAGCCATTGCAGAAAAAAGAAACATTATTGTATTTATTTGATTGAGTCCTACATGTAAAATAAGTGTAGATCTATCTCTCAATTGAGCCAATGGATACTTTCTACACATAAGATGATCTTTGCAACCGTTTTACCTTCAAGTATGTCTTCCTTTTTTTCCAACAATAGCCAAACCGTACGACTTTTTTTTCTTGGCTGCAGCTGGAGTAAAATCAAAGAAATCAATGATTCAACGTGAAGGTCAATGAATATGTTCTCTTGTTTCGTTGCATTCTCTCTATCCTTTTCACTGAGTTCTAGTTGCTAGTTTTCGAAACTCTGTCTCTAAACTGAGCACAATGTCACAAAATATTAGTGATCTGCAGCAGCAGTCGTCAGGTACCGGTATAACATGGAGGTTCCGAATTCTACGTCAACGTCACCTATCAGCTACGAACCAGGAATTCACAGAAGCACCATCTTCCACTTCAACTTCCACTTCGACTCGTGCAATCCAAGACTCCTATAACTCTGAAACACCAGACAAAGTGTCTATAAGTTCAAGGAATACTGCAGGTGGAGCTAGAACTTACTCTTCACTTGGTCTCGTCACACCACACTCAGCAACAACAACAGCTGCTTCAATATCGTCGAGTAAGGGTAGTTTGGGACGCGATCGAAAGAGATTTCTGCTGAGATCACATAAAAATCATCACGAGGCAGAGCCATTACCAACGGCTTAACACGCACGATTGATTTTTTGTTAGATTTCTCCAATCAGTTACTGAAGCGCTGGCTGCTTACTGATTGCTGAACATAGAATAGATTTTTTACATAGAACAGATTTTACATAGTGCTAAAATGTCATGGACTGTATCCTCGTTTAGAAACAGGTCATGCATGGTACTGTTGTGATAGATTATAGATTTTGAATACAATGCATTTTGGAATTTCTAAAGATCCAACGTAAGGCCTGCTTGCTTTTAAACAGCTCCAGACTGTCTCATGGATGGGACGTTTAATATCCATGGCATATTCGAAGAGTCAAACCGTATATTATTACGAATTCATTATATCTTAATGTGAACTTTCATAAATGAATAGCTAGATTCGTAACAGGGCCACGCGCTGCATGGTTTAATATTAACCAATGCAGGGAACTAATAGTCTTAACTAATACCCCCTACAAAAGATGATTGGGTTGATAAGAAAGTAAAAAAAAATTGTGTGTTTCCTGGAATCAGCACTTCAAACGGCCTTTAGCACACTTTACATACAAAAACTAGTATATAAAAAAAAAAAAAAAAACTAATTGATAACAAATGAAAAGAAAAAAAAAAATTCAAAAAATAAATCTCCCGGGTGCGAGTCGAACGCACGATCTCAAGATTACTTTGTTTCCATTACAGTCTTGCGCCTTAAACCAACTTGGCGACCGAGAGGTATTTGTGAAGTTTTTAAAAACGGTGCTCCTTTTGACACAACAGCTCCAGATATTCATAATTTAATTATCGCAGTTTTTCTCGCCATTGAGGGCATTTGGTGCGCTCTATATAGTCCAAAGGTAGCAATAATGATGATTGTAAACTATATGAATTGATTCAGGATGATTATTTGTAAAAATGGGCCAATATTTGACCGTTTCGAATATTCATAATTGTGTTCTGCAAAATATCTCAAAACTCCAGACTTGAAACAAAAAAAAATGTATCTCATCAGGAGTACGGGTTTATTTTTGTTGCCTAGAATCGGTGTTGAGCCATGGACCCTACCAGTCACTTTCAGAAAACCAAACTTGGGAAAATACCTAGAAAGAATTTTGTGACTTAGGGCACCAATGGCGATTTGCGAACAGAAAAGAAAATACTCAAGTTTCTTTGTATCTCCCCAAAATGACAGAGATCTGAATGGTTACAAAGGCAAGAGGTGAACTACAAACTATACTGATGCTGTGAGCTTTCTCTTATTCTATATAAGGTATTTGATTAGAATTCATGCGCAACCATATTTATCATTGAAAGTTTCTCCCCGACTTCTCAACTTCTCATTTCAAATAAAGTCGTAGAAAGCTCTGATAGGTCCAAAGGGAAATTGCACTTGTTGGGGCATTTTTAATCAACGATACAAGGAATCCCTTGTATAGGCCTCTTATACTCTCAACTTTAACGATATTGGCCCCGGTACGTAAGAAGTTTGGATTCTTAAACTTGTTGACTTGTGATCTTTTCCGTATAACATCCAATGGGAACACAACTGTCTTAGCAAACGTCCCTGAGATCAACCCACAGGCAGGATCAACGAATTTGGAATTCAGTCCAATGTTAGACGATATCGTCTTTGATCGCTCATAGCACCAAAAAAGCAACCCGGTATATAGGGAAATTGATACAATGGCTGGTTGCAACCCCTTGAACATTGCCAACCCACCCTCCTCTTGAAGAATCTCCTTAATTGTGCTTGGGATCTTTCTGAACTTGTGTGACTCTTGAACAAATCTGGTACGTAACAAATCAAAAGGATATGACACAAATGTACTTGTACATCCTGCAGAGGACCCCAGCAGAAAAGAGTGTGTTGAAGGACTTACATTTATGTCAAATTTCTCTTGAAATGCAGAGAACTCCTTGTTGTAGAAGCTATAACTGGAGAATTGAACCGATCCATAAATCACATACATGATACAAGCAGACATATTTCCCTTCCACAACGCTCGCAGTGATTCCTCCCTTACTATAGTCTTCATCGAGTGTATTATTCCCTTGTACTTGTTCCCTGTCACTTGCAGTTGGAGTCTGATCTTCACGACATCCAACGGTGCCGTGGCCATTCTAAAAGTGAAAGTATGTTAGTATTGGGAGATGAGAGATGAGATGCGTTATAACATACCTGGCAACTAATCCGGATACAGAGCCCGCAATCCCGGACACAAAAGGCGAAACATTGGATCCCTGTCGCAGAGGGTCATCCTTTCTGTCCTGATTCACCATGGTATCTCGTCATAGGCTGTAGAGCAGCAGCAAACAAAGAGTGTATATCAGTTGTAGCTCTGCACACTTATATTTCCGAGGGTTGTACTTTCAGATCTTTCTTCGGGTTCCGGAATTCGCTAACCGCATAGAAAAAATTCAGCTTTTTCCTCTCCGATGGTGTCTATGCACAATCGGACATTAATTTGTTGGATTCAAGAGTAGTAATGACTGAAGTTGCTGCTGAGACAAGTGTGCTGAACAGGGTGGATGGCTCTGCCACTTTCCAGGCCGGTGAGACAAAGGTTATAGTGTCGGTATCCGGCCCAATAGAAGCGAAACTTAGACAAGAGCTGCCGACCACAGGTGTCATAGAACTCGTTATTAGGGCAGATGTGGGGGTTTCAGATACTAGAGAGAAATTAATGGAGGATAAGATCAAGGCTGCACTGTATCCTGTGATAAACGGAAGTCTTTATCCAAGACAACTGATCCAAATCACGGCACAGGTTCTTGACGCTGGTGAAGGTGAAGAGTATACATCGAATGAAATATCGGCTATACTCAATGCCTCTTACTTGGCACTCATAGATGCAAACGTCGCACTGAATGCTTCTTTTTCCTGTGCGTCATTTGTTATTGATCGTGAAGGTCATATTAGTGTTACACCTTCTAAAGATGACTTGTATCACTCCAAAAGTTCACATGTTGTTTCTTACGAAATCAAGAATGGTAAAGCTACACGGGTATTGTTGAGTGATAGTATAGGTACTTTTACTGAACAACAATTGTTAAAAGTGCTAGACAATGCTGCATTGGAAACTGAGAAATTTCACCAAGTGTTCCGTAAAACCATACAAACCAAGATTGAGAAAGACTTCATCTGGAAATATTAAAGAGCTACAAAGCTTCCAAGATAATTACAAGTAATAATAGTGTAAACAAAGAAGAAGCGAATATATTAGGTATATATATTATGTGCATGAACAGATGACACCCTTGAATGATCTATAATTTCAAACGTTCTAAGTTGGCAATAGTAGCTTCAAACCCTTCGATCTCAGCAACAGAATTGTTCAGTCTATCTAGATTTTGCTCTTTGACTTCTTGGGAAGCCTTGTCAGCATAATCCTTACTATTTATGGTTTTCTCGATGGCTTCTTTAGATTTCTTGGTCTTGTCCAATTTCTTTAGAGCTTTAGAAATTTCTGCATCGATATCAACGTGTCCTTTAACTAATAGATGGACGTTGATACCAGGTGAAACAGCTTGTAAAATAACACCTTCTGGAATTTCAGAAGATGATTTGACAACTTCGATGGAATCAATAGCTTTAATCAAAGAAACAATAGATTCCTTTTGAGAACCAACAGACTCAAATTTGGCTTCATCTTGAACTTCAACAAAGACTTTACCGTTCTTCAAAATGTTATATTGAGATAACAATGAACGAGCTTCTTTGGTGATATCTAGAATAGTTTCGTAATCTTCAGCAGCTTGTGGGTTGAAGAATTGCTCTTGGAATTCTGGATATTTAGCCTTTAGGATAGTTGGTGAAGTTTCAGATTCACGTTTTGGTAGTCTTTGCCACAACTCTTCAGAAATAAATGGCATGAATGGATGAATCAATTTCAAGGCACCTTCAATTGTGGTGTATAGAGTATCTCTAGCAGATTTACGTTCCTCTTCGGTACCTTCCAAAATCAAAAATTTGGAGTTCTCAATATAAACATCACACAATTGATACCAGTATTCATAAATGGAAGATGTGGCTTGGAAGAATTCACGCTTGTCCAAGTTTTCAGTAACTGATTTGGCCGTTTCATTGTATCTATGTAAGATCCATTTTTCAACTAATGCTTCCTTTCCTGAAATAGTTTCAGTTGCAGGAGGTTTGTAATCTTCACCTAAACGTAACAATGCAAATTTACTGGCTTGGTAAATCTTATTACCGAATTTTCTGTAACCTTCAACACGCAAGATATCTAGATTAATATCACGACCACCTGTTGTGTAAGCACATAAAGCGAATCTTAAAGCATCTGTACCACATTGTGGGATACCATTTGGATAAGATTCCCTTTGTCCCTCTTTAGCTTTCTCGATTTCAGCTTGAGCCAAATTACCTGCCGTTAATTGTTCATGTAAAGCTTCCAATGAGATACCTCTGATGACATCAGTTGGATCAACGACATTACCTAAAGATTTAGACATTTTTCTACCTTGAGCATCACGAACTAATGAATGACAGAAAACTTCATGGAATGGAACTTGACCAGTTAATTTCAAACTCATTAAGATCATTCTTGAAACCCAGAAGAATAAAATATCCCAACCGGTTTCCAACATTGACCAAGGAACAAATTTAGCTAGATCCTCGGTTTGTTTTGGCCATCCTAAGGTAGAAATCGGCCACAAACCTGATGAGAACCAAGTATCTAAGACATCTTCATCTTGGTGTAGAACGTACTTCTTACCACTGAATTTCAATTTGGCTTGTTCTTCAGCTTCTTCTAAGTTTCTACCAGAGACCCAGTAGTTACCATCATTTCTGTCGTTTGTTTCACCTTCAATATCAACAAAGTAAACTGGACATCTGTGGCCCCACCATATTTGACGGGAAATACACCAATCTTGAATATTTTCTAACCAGTTGAAATATTCAGCTTCAGAGGATTTTGGAGTGATGGTAATATCACCCCTTCTAACAGCGGCGATAGCATCTGCAGCCATGTCCTTTTGAGCGACCCACCATTGTGGTTTCAAAAGTGGTTCAATAACATCACCGGATCTTGAACAGATTGGGATAGTCATTTCATTGTCGATTTGTTCAATAAATAAACCTTTCTCTTTCAAAGCTTCAATAACCTTAGATCTAGCATCAAATCTCTTGATACCGGCCCATTCACCACAATTTTCATTCAGTAAACCATCATCAGTTAAAATGTTAATAGTTTCTAGATTGTTACGCTTACCTGTTAGGTAATCGTTGTTGTCATGACCTGGAGTAATCTTAACAGCACCAGTACCGAATTCCATATCAACAGCTTCTGTATCGGTGACAATTGGAATCTTTCTGTCTAAGAAAGGATGCAATGCAAACTTTCCGTGCAAATGCTTGTATCTTGGATCATCAGGATGGACAGCAATACCGGTATCACCAAATAAGGTTTCTGGACGGGTAGTTGCAACAACAATTTTCTCATCAGAGTTTTCAACTGGGTAAGCAAAAGATGTTAAGACACCAAATTCAATTTTGTTATCATAACCAGGAATAGATAGAAGGGATCTCCCTTTGACATCCTTGTTGTCAACTTCTAAGTTGGATAATGCAGTGTTCAACTTGACAGACCAGTTGACTAATCTTTGGGCTCTATAAATGGTACCATCTTGGTGCAATCTGACAAAAGCTTCGACAACAGATTCGGATAATTCGTCACTTAATGTGAAAGCCTCTCTACTCCAATCGTATGAAGCACCTAAGCTTTGAAATTGGCTTCTAATCTTGTCGTGGTAAACTTCTTTCCATTCCCAAACTTTCTTGATGAATTCTTCACGACCCAAGTCATGTCTAGTAATGTTTTGCTTAGCCAGCTGTTTTTCAACAACAGACTGAGTAGCAATACCAGCATGATCGAAACCTGGTAAGAATAAAACAGTCTTACCTCTCATTCTGTTGAATCTAACTAACGTATCTTGAATAGAGACAGTTAAAGCATGTCCGATATGCAAAGCACCAGTGACATTTGGTGGTGGTGCTGGAATGCAAAAGGCACCTTCTGGTTTGACATCACCGTTTGGAGCAAATTCAGGCTCGAAGTAACCTTGTTTGTTCCACCAATCGTACCATGAACTTTCAACATTCTTTGGATCATATGCTTTCAATGCAGGATCATCTAAACTGACCAAGATTTTCTTGTCACCTGGGACAGTCTTGTCAACAAATTCAGGGATTGGTTCAACGACCTTTTTCTCCTTCTTTGGTTTGGCTTCTTTACTGGCATCAGCTTTTTGTTTAGCTTCAGCGGCCTTAGCCTTCTTTGCTTCAAATTTAGCTAATTTTTCAGCCTTCTTACGTTCTTTTTCTAATTCCTTCTCTGACTTAACCTTGACTGGAGCTTCACCGGTTTCAGTAGCTGGCTGGGAGCCAGCTTGAGCAGTGACGTCAGTTGGTTTCTCAGTGCTTGGAGTTTCAGCTGGGTTACTCATCTTATTGAACAGAGCAAAATCAATATGAAAACTTCGGAAATTTGATCTGAGGACTGGATTCAATCGATAAGCAGGTATCAGGTGTTTATGTATGTGTCGTGTTCTAAACAGCAGTGACATACAATAGCACAGGAAACTTTGCTTTTGAGATGAAAGTGGTAAGATCTCTCTGCGTCTCTTCTACTTCTCGATGAAAGTGACTAATTTTTTTCTGCAAACGAGTCGACCGCCAGCGGGGCTCCTTAACCGCAATGTCGGGTAACGCCTCTGTGGGAGGCACATAAACTTTTCAAGCGATGAGCTTCTTTGATTACTTTTCTTGTTTTCTGAGTAAGATTGGCATCATGTCGCTACAGGAAGACCTGCTCAGAGATCTGGATAGTGATGAGGATAGTGGTGATGAAATTTCAGAAGTCCCACTGCCCACAGTGAACAATGGAACCGGTAGGGAGGCACAAGATGGAGAAGGTGATGTGGAAATGGATAACATACATAAACATAGAGCTTCAGAAAATGGCACTAATGTAGCTGATTCTGACATATCTCAGAACATTGAGCTTGATTCTATACAGGATCTATCGGCAGTGTCTCAGCTACCAAGCAAACTGAAGCCAATTGTCACCCAGATTGACGAATACATGACAAGACTAGTCTCCAAAAAAGATGAAGCTGATTTCTTGTTAAGTGTCAACGATTTGGCAGTGGAGATATCTAATGAAATCACAACTACTCATGAGTATATCAAGCTTCATTATGGTAAGAGATACCCCGAGCTGGAATCACTAATACCAGATCCTATAGAGTACAGTAAGGTAGTAAAAGTACTAGGGAACAAGCTGGAAATGAACAATGAGGCATTGAGTTTCGTCAGCAAAGAGAAATTTCTGGTGCTTACAATATCCAGTCTACAGGCTAAGGAAGAGGCGCCATTATTACAAGAAGAGGAATTGCGGAGTGTTCTGAAAGCAAGCGATTTGTTGTTGGATCTTGAGCTGTCGAAGAACAAAGTCAATGAGTATATCTCTTCAAGACTAGCTGTCTTTGCTCCGAATTTAAGCGCAATAGTTGGAGCTGCTACGGCTGCTCAATTCATGAATATTGTTGGAGGATTGGAAGGATTAGCCAAGACGCAACCACGCAACATTCCATCAATAGGCAATAAGAGGTCTGTGGGACTTGGGTTTGGTAGAACTGGTGTCACTCATCATGGATTTCTTTTCCATAGTGAGATTATTCAGCAAGTACCGGAGACCTTGAGAGTACAGGCCATGCGAAAGGTAAGTGCCAAACTGGTGCTAGCTGCCAGATTTGACATCTATGGAAGCAAACCTGATGGTTCATATGGTGAGAAGCTAAGGAAAGAGATCAATGAAAACTTAGAAAAGTTGGAAGAACCACCTCAGACTCAAGCAACAAAGGCACTTCCTATTCCTAAAGATAGGCCAGCGAAGAAAAGAGCAGGAAGGAAACTAAGGAAGTTGAAACAACGATATGAGGCTTCCGACTACAGAAAACTACAGAATAGGTTCGAGTTTGGAAAGAAAGAAGCAACAGTGATGGATGCTTATGGTGAAGAAGTTGGATTGGGTATGACTGGATCAATTGGAAACGTGACACTAAATGACAATACCAGGGCTAAAATCTCAAAGGGAATGAAAAACAGGTTAGAGAACTCCAAGCCGGTCGAAGACCTGTTCAACCAAGACCTTCTTAATCTCTCTGGAAAGAAATAAATGGAGTCTAGATCACATTTCTGTCATCATTGTAAACGTAAAACATACGAAGTGCGTTTTTAGAATGACGAGCACGTGAATGTTTACCTAGTCTTACTTGATTATTGAGATGAAATTATTTGTATAGATTGAATAGCTAACTTGAGCTATATATATTTCTAGTCTTCTATCTCTATCTTTATGAAGAAAAGTAATTGTCTTCTACTTTATATAGCGATCACAGAGGATGTTTTGGTTGACACACACTGTCTAAGTATTTAAGGTTTGTGTGTAAAAATCATAACAATCTCATTATGAGATCCGACCAGTTCGTCGGATTTATTCCGAAGGCGCAACCGGATCGGGTAATAGGTAAACAAAAGATCTGGCAAATTCACAAAAAATAAATAGACACTTTTCCTTAACCTCAAAATACTAGCACGTTGATACAGTGATATTAACTTCTTTCTCTGCTCACGAAGTGCTATATTGACACTTATAGTCCAAACATGGTTGCTAATTTTTTCAGCAATCGAGCCAATAAAGGAGGTCACCCAATCGATGATTTGGCCAAAAACATCGAATCACTCCAATTTCAGAACAACCATACTGATAGATTTACTTTTGAACCGAACTCACCCTCTAACAAGGAGAATAATCCTCTAGATTCATCAACATTTTCAAGACCGAATCATCCACTAACCTCGTCACCAAATGCTTTTAGATCTAAACGGGCTGATTCAAAGCTGACACAAAAGCAGAAGAGATCTGTGAATGCCTGTCAAATGTACTTTTTGGACTACTACTGTGACTACTTTGATTATGTTATTACTAGAAGGGAGAGAAGTAAAACTGTCTTGAGAAACATTCACAGATCAGGATCACCAGAGTTAGAATGGAGGGCGTATATCTCTGATGAAAGTTCTAACCTTAGAAAAAGAAGGTTGAAACCAAAGAACAAAGACTTTGAGGTCATCACCCAGATTGGTCAGGGTGGTTATGGCCAGGTCTATCTATCAAGAAAGAAGGACTCTAAAGAGATCTGTGCCTTGAAGGTCATCTCCAAATCAATGATAGTCAGAATGAATGAAACTGAACACTTATTAACTGAACGTGAGATTTTAGCCGCATCGAGGAGTGACTGGTTGGTTAAATTATTATATTCTTTCCAAGATGCACAAAGTGTCTACCTAGGAATGGAATATGTTCCAGGTGGTGACTTCAGGACTTTATTGAGCAACTGTCGTACTCTGGCACCAATCCACACAAGATTCTATATGGCTCAGATGTTCTGTGCACTAAATGATCTACATAAGACTGGTTTCATCCACAGAGATTTGAAACCTGAGAATTTCTTGATTGATAATAAAGGACATTTGAAGTTAACTGATTTTGGCTTAGCATGTGGTACAATTGCAGATGAAAGAATTCATTCAATGAAGCTTAGATTGGACAAATTTGATGCTGCTGTTTCAACAATTTCCTCAAATCCTACTGGTAGATCTTTGATTGAGAGAAGACAGATGTATCAAAAGCTAAGAGAGTCTGATCTAAACTACTCTAAGTCTGTTGTTGGCAGTCCTGACTATATGGCGATTGATATTGTGAAAGGATACGCTTATGATAAAACTGTTGATTATTGGTCATTGGGTTGTATTCTTTTCGAATGTCTTTGTGGATTTTCTCCATTTAGTGGTGAATCGACGGAGGAAACTTATTCCAATTTGAAAAACTGGAAAACTTATTTTGTCAGGCCAAAAAATAGCGATGGAACTTATGTCTTTAGTGATCGAACCTGGAATTTGTTAACAAGATTGATCAATGATAGTCAAAATCGTCTCAAGACATTTGATCAAGTTCAAAGAACAAATTACTTCCAAGGTATGGATTTCAATACTCTGAGAGATAAGTCGCCTCCTTTCATTCCCTCATTGGACTCTGATACAGATGCTGGTTATTTTGATGATTTTGAAGATGAATCTGATATGGCCAAATATGCTGAAGTTTTCAATAAACAGGCCCACATTGAGAAATTGGCAAGTCAAAGTAACATCAAACCACCAAACTTTGTTGGTTTCACATTCAAACATAAGGGCCAAATAAGTCAAATAAGATCAATGTTCGAATCCGGTCAAAGGGACCCTTTCTCGACTTTGTACTAATGGGTTATGTGTGTCGTTTTATTGTCGTTAAGTGTCCTTGTTCTGTGTTCTGTGCGTTTATGTTGTGATTTATGGGGAATTTACATTCTATTCAATTTATACCAAGTTATATATGTCATTTTTTTCTAAGACTCCGAGATGTTATAAACTAACCGTAAAATCAAATGATTTGTAGTTGTCCTTGAACGTTTCAGTTTCAGTTGTCTCACGTTCTGTGGATTGTTGACATTGATCCCATTTGACTCTCTTTGGAGTCTGTAGTAAATATGCTAAAACACGACGGCCAAATTGCAAATCTAATACCTTCTCCTCTTCTATGTAGCTTATGTAAATTGTCTGTTTCTTGATAGATAAATCAAATACCTGGAACTGGATATAATCCTTCTTTGAGTTGATCATCTCCAAATAGTTCTCATCAGAAGAATCGTTAAACTTCTCGAACTTGAATCTCGTACTTCTTTTGTATTTTGTGTTGTTTATCTGCGCGTTCTTTTTTAAGTATGTCTCAAAATCAATCAAGAAATCAGTAGGTATTGGGAATGCTTGGATATGCAAATGAATCGATTGTGATTTATTGATGTGGAAAAAAATGGTACCTAAGTTGAAAGATGCAAATAACTTAATCAAGGAGGCTTGATAGCGAAGAATTTCATTGTATAATGGGGTTTTGATCACAGACTCAGATTCAGATGATGGCTCAAGACTCGGAGTATGCTCAATTGGTATTATCAGGCAATGGCCAGAAAATTTCATTAGGTCGGTAGGTCTGGTTAATGGACCTTTAGCAATTGTTAAATATGCATGTTCTCCAATAGAAACAATCATATGTGACTGCAGTTTTGGGTTACTTAGACAGAAGAAACAGTCTTCAGGTGCAACAATCTTACTCTTTGGCTTTTTCGTCAAACGCTCTTCTTCAAATTCACTTCCTCTCTTTGCTACCTCATTAGACTTCTGCTCTTTCGCAAGGGTGAATGGATTGTCACTCAGGTTCTTTGGTGTTTCTAGAGAGCTTGGGTTTAGATTGAACGCATATATCCATTTTTCAGTACCCCCAAATTTAGCAAGACTGATGAATCTTGTAACATTTCCTGATTCCCATTGGAATGGAACCATTTCATAGAACTTACCAGTTGAAGAACCACATGCAAAATGGTATTTAGGTTGCGAAGCCTCAACAAACCTATCAATGTTGGAGTTATAAACAAATAACTTCTTCTGCTCAGCAATAGCTTTGGCCCATTGAAATGTCAATAGAATGTCTATATTTGAGCTCTTAAGTGATTCTTCTATTTCAGATGCATGGGATGAGAGGTACTCTTCATTTCCATTGACGTAACCGACCTTCATCCCATCAGTCGATGTGAATAAACCGTGATTCCCAAGATAGGTCAAATTTCCAATTGTCTTGTCTAGCCTGTTGTCATCATCAGTCACATCTTCCTTACCTCCAGTGAAATAAGCTGGTAGATCAAAAGATAATTTTTCATTGCATGAGACGTTATTCTTGATATCGCCAACTAAGAACAGAGCATCAAAAGGTCCCGATTTTTTGTTCAGAGTGTTGACTTTAGTTATGATTGTGTCAAGCTGGGAGCAATCAGGGTGGAGTACCAAACTATACGACATTCTGTTAGTACTGCATAGCGTATTGCTAGATTTCCTGTTATACATACACTTTTGGCATATTTCGGTTACTAAAGGTTTCAAAAAGAGTTATTAGAGCCACTGAGTGTCTACTTCTGGCTGTCTATTGTCTCAATACAGCTGGTGGTAGGTAATATCAAGCACAAACAGAGTCTTTAGAGAGATGGTATTCCATCTTAGTATTTTTTTCTTCTTTCTAAAGCCGGGAAAATACTTCATAAAGCCGAGTATCTTAACTGCTCGATATCCATGTGAAAGCCCTGTGGCTTTATTATGGGCTGAAAGAGGTCTCCATTATAGAATGATCTGTATGTACTCTAAACGATCCAAATGATCCCTGAATGCCAATTTATCGCAGTAGGCATGCGTCGCTTCATCATATCAACACATTCCCGAACCATTTCAAAGGGATGTTTGTTTCACTCATCATGTAACGAAACAATACAGAATAATACAACTACAGAAGAGAAGTACACTACATCAAATGATAAACTCAAAAAACCTCACATCTATTGAAGTTAAAGCAGATATCGAAACCAACATCTGCTAACCAGCATTGAAATTCTTTGTTCCATTACTTTTTGCTGAAATCAGACATGAAACTAATTTCTAATAATTAATGACAATTTTATTGAAAACCCAACTAAATTAAAACCACATGAATAAATTATCCATCCTTACCCAAGGACAAAATGGTGAAACCATTTTAAAACTAAAACGAAAAAAAAAACCAAATCACTAGGCGGAAAGCTGCACTAGCTGTCTGCGTTTGTGCCAGAAATCAAAAAGGGTATTATTCAACTTATAACAAGAAGAAGAATAAAGAACCTAAGGCCAAAGTTGAACCAACTCTGACGTTAGCAGCAGCACCTTCGAAAGAGGAGACTGTAGCAACAGTGGTACCTTCTGGGGAGACAGAGGTAACGGATGAAACACCTGGAGCTTCAGTGGCTTCAGTAGTTTCAGCAGCTTCGGTAGCTTCAGTAGTTTCGGCAGCTTCAGTAGCTTCAGTAGTTTCAACAGCTTCGGTAGCTTCAGTAGTTTCAACAGCTGCGGTAGCTTCAGTAGTTTCAGCAGCTTCAGTAGTTTCAGCAGCTTCGGTAGCTTCAGTAGTTTCAGCAGCTTCGGTAGCTTCAGTAGCTTCAGTAGCTTCGGTAGCTTCAGTAGCTGGGACTGTGACAACAGTGGTAACACCGGAAGTGACAGTGCTTTCAACTTCAGTGGTTTCAGCACCTTCAGTAGCAGTGACTGTGACAACAGTGGTAACATCAGAAGTGTAAGTGGTTTCAACTTCAGCTTCAGTAGCTTCGGTGGTTTCAGTAGCTTCAGTGGCTTCGGTAGCTTTGGTAGTTGCGGTTTCAGCGGTAGTCAATGGACAGTAAGTGGTGTATTCAGTGGCTTCACCTTCAACAGTGGTAGTGATAACAGTGACACCGGTGGTGACAGCAGCTTCAGAACAAGCATTGTCGGAACAAGAAGTGATGGTGACAACAGTGGTTGATTGGTCATCTTCGGTGACAGTTGAAGCACCTGGGGCTTCAGTGGCAGTTAATGGACAGTAAGTGGTGTATTCAGTAACTTCACCTTCAATGGTGGTAGTGATAACAGTGACACCGGTGGTGACAGCAGCTTCAGAACAAGCATTGTCGGAACAAGAAGTGATGGTAACAACAGTGGTTGATTGGTCATCTTCAGTGACAGTTGAAGCAGAGGTAACACCTGAGGCAGCGGATGAGGTAACACCTGAAGAAGCAGCACCAGATGAGGCAGCACCAGATGAAGCAGCTTCAGAAGAAGAAGCAGCACCAGATGAGGCGGCTTCAGAAGATGAAGCAGCACCAGATGAAGAACCAGATTCAGAACCAGAGGAAGAAGAAACAGCATCTTCAGCAATAACGGAGGAGAAAGTGAAAGTTTCAGTAGCACGTCTAACTAATCTCTTAGCATCTGGAGTGGTGATAGTCAAAGTAGCGTCGTGACTGTATGGAGCACCACTGGTAGCTTGAGCAGAGATGGAGAATAGAATATCTTCACCAGCAGCGATCACTTCGTCGTAAGTAACGGAGTATGAAGCGTCTTCAACTTCTGGAGAAGCAACAACTTCACCACCAGCTAAAATTTCAGCTGAGGTGAAAACGTAAGCAGAACCAGGGTTGGAACCGGATAAGGAAAGAGCTTCGAATGGACCGTAAGAACCTGGTAAGAAGATATCCCAATGTGGTTGACCATCTAACAAGTAACCGGTCATGTATGGAGTAACTTCAGCGGATGAAGATGATGCACTTGATGATTCAGTTGATGAAGCAGATGGTGATAGGATGAATGATTCAGAAGAAGAATCAGTTGAACTTAAATCATCGGATGAGATGGAGTAAGTGGATTGTTCAGAGCTTGAAGCAGCAGTTGTAGAGTTGGTGGTGTTAGAAAACTGAGCAGATGCAACAGCTAACAAACCGGCAACAATTGATGTTTTAGTGAAAGAGACCATCGTGTATGGAAAAAGCGAGTGACAAGGGTAGGAGATTTCTTAATCTAAGAGACTCGAAAAGAAGAATACAGGGCTTATATATCTCCCAACAAGAAACGATTTCAGGCTGATCCACCAAGCTCGAAGGTTCCGAACCTAGATCTATATCTTAAATTGAAAAGGCTGGATCAGTATAATATATGCATGACTCTGCGTTCAGCGGTATAATATCAGCACATCAACGCGCATAATTAGGTAAAGGAGGCATCCGCGAAAATACCGTGTCTTGCGAAAAGCGTGGGCTAATTTTACCTCACTTGGGCTGCAAGCCACTCCAGCTGTTTTGGTCATTTACATTGCGGTTCTTAACTAGTAAGTCGGCTCATAAAGCTAGGCAAATCGTGGAGTTGTTCGAGGGTTCGTTGCATTGGTGGGTGGCAAGCTGAGAAGCAACTTTTTACAACCTTGATCGTGGTGACCGAATACGGATTGTATTTCAATAGCACTTGCCTAAGCTGTACAGTTGTGCAGCTCAGTGTTAATCCGAATTCCAGTCTGAAGCATTTGTCAGGCAGGCTATTATAATTCTGATCTGCGACAGCAAGCTAAAATTCATAGTTTCTCTCTACGCACTGGCAGATCACGGACTAACGAGTTCTAAAGTCTAGTCGTGACTCTGCTCCCGAACTACAGCTACAGGTTGTTGTTAACTAGTTCGTCTGGGTTGTCGATCTCGATCTGTCCAAACTTGGAAACTAGCTACCAATTGGTAACTTGCAGAGGCACCACCATGCCCATGCCCCTCCGCCATGCGTCACATGGGTTTCATGAAAAGTTATCAGGATTCGGGCCTGTAGATACGAGGCTGAGAAAGACAGATATATATAGTACATCACTGTAGCAACTATGGCCTATGCTACCCACTTGAATTAAAGTTACCTAGTCAGAGTTGAGTCTAGATATAGATATAAGATTTCGTACTTATAATAAACACGGATCAGCTGTACGATCTTGGAATTATGATGTGATGTTGATCTTGTCGAATCTCACTTTTATGGATTAGGATTCATAATAGACTTCAAAGGCTCAACATTCCGAATGAATCCACTTACCTCCATTCTTCGTTTCTTTTTCATGTATACGATTTTCGACTCTGGATTGTTATTTAACTTTCGATCTCTTTTTACTGCCTATTCCAGAGCCGTCCTTCCAAGTGCATATTCCAATTTTTCCCACTACTGTTGAAGTGAATGAACTTTGAAGTCTACGGGAAGGTTTTGTGGTGATTCTATGTCTTAACAGTGCAGTGAGACAGATAGTGGGAAAATCAAGCGTATACAAAAGGGCCGAGATCCTTAGCATGATGTAACGAGACGGCCTCACCCTAAAGACCCAAGAGTCACAAGAGCAATTACCAAAAATCATTGCTCAGAAGCAAGGCTGGTCTGTATTCTGCCCTCTTCCAGTTGATCTGGCCTTGGCAGAAGCGCGGTTATAACATACTTGTCCCAGTTGTGAATCTTTATCTATCAACTATTGCTTTGAGCAGTTGGATCAAGTTAACTGCCGCCCACTTCCCACAGATTCCCCTCAGATTCCAGTATGTGCTCTCAATGGCATATCCACCAAGTTCGATCCACTACACGAGACTCAATTGATACATCAGAAAGATAAGCCTCTAATGAGTTCTCAGGGATGTAGTAGAAGAGCTGTTTACTGCTTTTCATGACTATTTGAAGAAGACACTGGACGTAGCACATGGACCAGCAAAATTGGAACCTCTTGGCGGCACTACAGCTCTAAAAGACTATAAATAAAGCTCATCGATGAAGAGTATGGGCAGAGCGTATGATATATCTTGCCAGCCCTAGATCTTAGAGCTTTACTACTGAATGGAGGTCCTTGAAATTACACAAAGATTCAACATTTATATTGAGGACTCCAAATAAGCGAAATAATGTGCGTATGCCCAGTAGAGCGTAGAACAATTCTTGATTCCCAACTTCCTCTGGATCTCAATCTATCCTGTCAAGATTGCTTGCTCGTTCGTCAGAGGCTACGAACTTTTCTTTAACTACTGCCTTGGAATTAGGAGCATTTACTGCTTGCTATTCGAAGATCAGGTTTTGCCTCCTCCGCCCCTCTTCGCTTGTTCCAGGTAAATGTAAAAATAAAAAACGATCTCCAATAATAGTTATACGATCATGTGTCGTGCATGCGGGTGCGCCAAAGTGTTTTCATCACGAACCAAGATTCTGAGCGAAGTACCTTTCGAGTACAAATTTAGCCCTATTCCGGCCTCGAGCCAAGCAAGGCCAGCAATTAGAATTTACAAATCTGAAAGGGTAATATGTTTCCAAGATACGCACCGAGGTTGCAAAGCTGATCCTTGCGAGTAAATACGCCTCTTACTGAAACCGGCACCATGTTTCGACTTGTAGAATGCAAGAATTTAACCGTGCTAGTAACTTCTGTGGTAACAATCGTACTGTACCTTTCGCGGTAGAAAATTTTATTTTTTAAGGTAAGCTTTTTTCTTCCGCGCCGATCCTTCTCAATTCGGGTTTTGGGGGCCTTTTGGGATCTCCCCCTGATTCCTGAATCCCTTATTGGATTATTTGTTTATCGCTCAATTAGGATTCAAAATCCAAAAGTTTCGCTCTCGTGAAAAAAATCCGACCCCTTTCAGAAAATGCATGTTCAGGTTATGCGTCCTCCTGGAATGTTCCTTTCAGAGCAACAGCACTGCCAGTGAAGAACTAAATTTCAGGGAAATAGAAGACAGTACACCGCAGATTAAATGGGACTTACTACGGTTCAAAACTCAATTATTCCCCTGTTAGAAGCACTACAGCTGGTAGTAACTAGTTGAGAGCCTAAACAACTTCACACAGCTCATATACGGTTATCTGATTGTTAGCTAAAGTCATTAGTAAATTTCATTCAGCTCAATCCAACTGTCATAATTATGAACCACGGAGTCTACTGTAATGTAAGTATTTAAGCTTTTTTCAACTTGAATCATAACAACCCTGAGTTTTGAACAGGACTAGGGCGCATAGAGTGAACCTATAGTACTCTCTATAGTAACAGAGAACTATAGGTTCCAGACTCCCAGCTCAAAGCTCAACTATCAACACGGACGTATATTCATGCGTTTTCGGAAAAAGAAAAAGAAAACAATCCACATGTAGCCGCAGCGGAAAAACTGTCACCGCAACAACCAAGATCTACGCTCTTAGAGCACGGTTGAAATGATTTATAAGCTCAGCTGCAATTTGTAGGCGATAAACAAACGCGTGTATTGGGTAACTCGTTGGGCCTGCAAGTTTGAACTCTAGATCTATAAAGAGAAGAGCGGAAATTAGCATGAGTTTGGACTCGGACCTCACTTCGCCAGGGGCACGGCTGACGCTGATCAAGACTGGACTCTGAACTCTATAAAATAATAATCTGGCCAAGGAGTCGTTATTACGCCAGTATCTAGTACTGGCAATTACCGCAGGTACACGTTCTCATCCCCTTAAAACAACAAGGAAGCCGTCGTCGATGCCAGAGAGAATAACGTGCCGGCAGTTTGAACCCTTAATCTGGTTATCCTCAAATGCGACTCACAAGTCTTGCTCGACCTTCAGCGTAGTTTGACTTGATGGCATCAAATATCATCTCTATATTCAAAGTATTCAGGTCTCAAACCTGGGAGGCACAGATCTGGTACCAAAGAAAGTTCGATCAAACGTCGTGACAGTATACAGACTTCACTGGCAGTTGTGTCCTAAGTCCCCTGAGTGAGTAGTGGACAGTGAGATCATTCCGGAATCCGTGATGTTCACAACAATTACAAAACGTACCTATCATGTAGATACACAACTGTCATGAGCTCATCTCAACATGAAGAGGTTGATCGGCTTAAAACTCTCTTGTTTTTGCGGTAATCTGTAAAGGATATCACGAGCAGAATAAAATAAATAAGTATCTATTAACAGGTATGTACAAGAAGATCAATTAATCAAAATCATTTCTGAGGAGTTTTCCCATTCTTGGTCTTCTTGATTGATCCAGATGAAGCGATCCCAACTACCTTTTTCAAATCATTCTTCATCATCTCTTTAGTTAGTTTAGCTTGCCAAAAGGGACCATGCTGCTTTCTTAACTTTTCACGTTCATTCTTTAAGATATCAGTTGCCTCTTTCAACTTTTCGTTGTAAGACTGACCCTTCATTGCAACTTCTAACGATTCCTTCCCAAACAAGACGTCAAACACTCTTCCATCACCCCAAAACCAGCCATTTCTATCAACAATCCAGTATCCAAATTTCTTGTCAGTTTCCTTCAACAGGAAGAAGAATGTGGACTTGTCCAAAGTACCATAAATACCATTCTTCGTAAACACTTTGGATCTTTGGCTTCTAACTAAATGATCCAAGGGCACCGTATAATTCGGGGTAGCACCACCTGGCAGTAATGGATGAGAAGACCATTTGATATGTGGGACTGGGCCAGGCAAGTACCAGATTCTTCTAACTAACATGGTAGGAAATTTCACAGCTAGGTAAACGACACCTAATGCAACACCAGTGATTATCGAACACAGTCCTAATCTTCCTGCAAACATCAGGGGATCGTTATCCTCTTGGTACAATTGCCAAACAGCAGAAAACCCCCAATCGGTGAATGTCAAACCATATATGGCAAAGATCAACGCCAGAGAACCACATGTTAGAAAGTATAGTTTGTGAGATTCAGCTTCGTAGATCAATTCTGGAGTGACTTTCTGTGAAAGAATCTCCATCATTGAACGAAGTGGAGTATCTGCCGCAGTAGGAACACCGGGTTTAGGCAATAACGTTGAGTTGTTCTTCAACGGGAATTTGGGCAAACGAGAAGATAGAGAGTTTGATTGTTCAGTTTGACCCGGGATAGTCTTACGGATATGTTGAGGTATTGGTTGTGGAGATGTTTGTGGCGGGTTTGATGGGTTTGATGGGTTCGTTGGTTTGGGAGGGGTCGATTGGTCCGTGAGTGATGATTTCAGTCTAAAAAATAGCATGGGCCTTGTAGTGGTGCTCCATTTCGGCCCTGAGTACAGCAGCGCACGAGCTGAAACCTTCAATGAGTGGTGGAGGTGTAGCATTTGAAGCGCAATCGTGGTCGTATGGACTTTTAATATGGAGATGAAAGCTACTGGGAAAATTTAGTACAGGGGTCTGACGTAAGCATTCTATAATACATGCACGGTACACTGCGCAATAGAGAAGCTACTTCCTCTTCCTCTGTTGGCTCTTATTTTTATCCTTTGTATCATTGGCACGCTTCAGTACACAGGGATGGAGACCTATGTACTTCCCCTGTACCTCTCGGAAAGCTTTTAGGTAGTCGTTTGACTCAGTGAAAGACACAAATGCGTACCCTTTATTCGTGTCCTTCGGGCCCATGGGCACTTCAACCTTCGCCAAACTTGGATATGAACTGAAAGCCTGTTGCACTACTGCTGTATTAGCATCAGGGCCCAGGTTTCCTACAAATAGACGGAACTTTGCAGGGCTATTGGACTCTGGGATAGCAGCTTGGGGAGCATTAGATGATTTGATAGTGACATTGTTTCTTTGCTGTGACAATAGGAAGGATTCAGGCCGTATTCCGGAGGCTAATCGACGATCAGATGACTTGGAGTTTGTCTTCGTTACACGGTTTCTGGACGACATGTGGCAGTTGGTATGATTTAAGAGCCTTTTGGTATTGGTTTATAAGGTACAGAAAGATTTGTTTAATTTTTCATACTCATAACCTTGTGCTTTTATATTGCCGTGATTGTTGGTTTACTTCAATAGAATTCCTACAGATCTTGGCTATGGAATGACTATTCATTATTCTAATTAGTCCTCTAATGACGTTATTTCTATGGCTCCTCTAGAGGAAACCGAAACTCACTAGCAAGTAGTCCACTAATAAACCCCAAGTGATGACCAGACCGTAATTAATATTGGCTATGAAGTATTTCCAGCAACTAGCTGGGTCATCCAGATCAACCCTTTTAATCATTGTTGCTAACTTATATGCAAATATACCACTACCGATAATGAAACCTGGACCCAATAAACCGGCATTGAAGCCGGCCGTAGCCAACAACCCAATCTGTGCTGTAGTCAAGCCAGTAAATATCTTCTTGGAATGGTCACCCCAAGCTAATGCTGTTGATTTCACACCAGCCTTGATATCGAATAGCTTATCCTGATGAGCATAGATTGTATCGTATGTCATTGTCCAGCAGTAAGTCGATAAAAACAACGGGATCATAACGTTCCAATCCCAAATACCCATTGCAGGAAATCCAAGCAATGCACCCCAGTTGAATGCTAATGATAGCACTGCTTGTGGATAATACGTGAATCTTTTGAATAGTGGATAGGTACAAACAGGTATCAGGGAGATAGCACCAAGAACAAAGCATTCTAGTGGCAGTGACATGATTATGCCTAATCCAACAGCCAGCTGTCCACCAAGGAAATATTTGGCCTGTGTTGTGGTAACTCTTCCACTCGCGATGGGTCTTTCTATTGTTCTCAAAACTTTGCTATCGAAATCTTTATCCAATAGATCGTTTATGGTACATCCAAACCCTCTCATGACCAAGGAGCCAATAGCAAAGATAGTCAAAGTGGACGCAGTAAGTGAGATAGGGGCACCTGTTTCGATACCGGCGATTAAGATAGACCATGTACACGGAATAAACAATAACCATGTCCCTACCGGTTTCTCCAACCTCATTAGTTCCGCGTATGGAATCCATTTCTCAGGAAGCTTCGAGACATAAGGTCCGAGTCCCTTGAGCCGTTGTGCAGCTGCTGTTTCTCGTTGTTCCTTCGTGAACAAAGAGGCAGGGACAGGAGCAGACTCTATCACAGGTTTGACGGATGATTGTTGGGAAGTGTGATTGAATCTGGCTAAAGTGGTGCAAGTGCCAAGTGTGGTTATGGATGGGTTTCTGAGTGCTCCTGTTATATGAGACTTACCCACAAGCTGGCGTAGTAGTATGCCTCTGTGGAGAAGCACAGGGAAGCGAAACATCTAGTATAGAGATCGTGATCCTCTTTGGAACCGGGATGCCTTTAGTGTGAAATTGCTCGTTGTAGAGGTGAGACTATTGTGAATCAATCGGTGTCCAATTGAGTCCTGCAAACGGCCGCGAGTAGCTGAGCAAAGGGCTGTGAAGTGTGAAGCCTCAGGGGGGCAGAGTGGAACCTTTGGAGTCTGTGGAGCCTGTTCTCGAGCCTCGAGATCCCAGATTCGGCTTCGGTTTCGGCTCTCATTTAGCCGTCTTTACTAGAGAGAGGCAGTCACGTGCCAGCTAGCCGGAGTTATTCAGCCGGGTAATGCCAGCCCAGATCAGGTGACTCTGCACGTGAATTCTGTCTCTTCGTTTAACGGTACTTTCTCAGAGTCACGTGATAGGAAATATTCTTCTTCGTTTAGCCGCCGAATGCAAAAGCGTCGAGACGAATTAAACAGTCGTCAACAGCACATCAGCGGTCCTCCATTTGCTCCATCTGCCAGCGCCCACTGCAATGTCCGTCTACACCGCCACGACAACCGCCCCTGTCAACATCGCCGTATGTACTTCGACCCACCAGCTCTCAGGAAGACGCGGTTACTAACTTTTCTATAGACGTTGAAATACTGGGGGAAAAGAGACAAACACTTGAATCTTCCAACTAACTCATCCATCTCCGTCACTTTGGACCAGGATGATCTTCGTACTTTGACCTCTGTCGCCACTGCCGAGGAATTCACAGAAGACAAGTTGTGGTTGAACAAAGAGGAGGCGTCCCTGTCCTCTGAAAGAACTCAGAACTGTTTGAAAGATCTAAGATCATTACGTGCTGAATTGGAGTCAAAAGATGCCTCATTGCCAAAGATCTCTAGTTGGAAACTACACATCGTTTCTGAAAACAATTTCCCAACTGCTGCAGGTTTGGCATCTTCAGCAGCTGGATTTTCCGCGTTAGTTGTTGCCATTGCTAAACTTTATCAACTGCCGCAATCGAACTCTGAAATCTCAAAAATTGCAAGAAAGGGTTCCGGATCAGCTTGTAGATCTGTCTTTGGTGGTTATGTTGCCTGGGAGATGGGTGTGCTGGAAGATGGTTCAGATTCCAAAGCTGTTGAAGTGGCACCATTGGAACACTGGCCAAATTTGAAGGCGACTATCTTGGTTGTCAGTGCAGATAAAAAGGATACACCTTCGACAAGTGGTATGCAAACCACTGTTCAAACTTCAGATTTATTCCAATGGAGGGTCAAGGAGGTTGTTCCTGTCAGATTTGAACAGATGAAGAAATCCATCTTGGAGAAAAACTTTGCCGAATTTGCTGATTTAACAATGAAGGATTCCAATTCTTTCCATGCTACATGTTTGGATTCATATCCACCTATCTTCTACTTGAACGACACTTCTAAAAAAATCATCAAATTGATTCATTCCATCAATGAGTTCTATGGTGAAGTCATTGCTGCATATACATTCGATGCTGGTCCAAATGCAGTTATTTACTACGAGGAAGCAAACGAATCCAGAATATTTGCATTCTTATACAAGTTATTCAGCAAGGTTGAAGGATGGAATACAAAGTACACTGGCGAACAATTATCTGAGTTTGAAGGTGCATTCGAAGAGATTAAATCAAAGGTTGAATTCTCGTTAGATGATGAATTATACAAAGGTATCTCAAAAGTTATCCTAACCAAAGTTGGTGGTGGTCCTCAAGATACATCCGATTCTTTAGTTAATGAAAAGGGTTATCCAAAATTTTAAATAAAGAAAAAACTAGTTGTTAGCCATTCATTCAAAGCTATAATTAAATAGAAATAGCCAATAATATACGCACCACTTTAGCATTTTTTTGAATCTGATTGATTGTAGAAAGAATACCCAACAATATCCAAACAACAAACTACCTCAAACAGATATAAATCAATACTTAATATACATTTAACTTAAAATACAACACAATTATTTTTCGCGATAACGACCTTTTCAACATCAAAAGAAAAGCATATCAATCATACAAAATCACCATCATCACTAAACACAAAAAAACACACACACACACTTAAAATATCAAAAACAACAAAAACCTTCAGACAATCCGGCGTCTAAAATCTTTATGCTTGAATCTTATTCCATCTCCAAACTCTAGCTTTACAATCACCACTACCAGTTGCAAACATACCAGCGCCTTCGATGGCCTTGTTTGCAACAGAAACACTAATGACAGAATTTCTGTGTCCTTGCAACATTAACAATGGAGATCCTGTCTTCTTTTCCCAGAAAATAACACCACGATCTTTCGAACCAGACAAGATGTATTGAGAATCTGGTGACGAACAGACAGAAAGAACAAAATCTTTGTGGCCAACATAGGTCACTTCACAAGCAGTGACATTCTTCGTTGCAGAGTTACCTGCACCGTTAGAGGCTTCGTTACCAATTTGTTTCAAAGACCATAATTTAACAGTTCTATCCAATGATCCTGAAGCGACTTCAGACCCATCAGAGGTAAAGGCAACTGAGTAAACAGAATCCTTATGGCCCGTGCCGGCTTCATTCTCAGAATCCAGTCTTTCAACCAAGAACCCAGTAGATGAGTCCCAGACTCTAACCGTTCTGTCCAGTGAACCAGCAGCAATCAATTTACCATCTGGAGAAACAGCAACAGTAGTGACGCCGTCTTCGATAGATAAAGTTAATGAGCATTGACCTGATTTCAAATCCCAAATTCTAACAGTACGATCACCTGAACCAGAGACTAATCTTGATCCATCAGGGAAAAAATCCAAAGAGTAAATATCTTGCTCATGACCTTTCAAATATTTAGTGATTCTTCTAGTTGATAAATCCCATATTCTAATAACTTTATCCTCTGCACCAGTGGCCAAATATTTACCATCTGGTGAGAAACAAACAGATCTTATGTATAAATCTGCACCAGCAGCATTACTGTCATTGTTCAGGATGTTATCGTCTTGCAATCTAGCAACTAATTCACCTGTTTCAACCCCATAGACTTGAGTGGTCTTGTTACAACCAGTGGCTAAAAATTTCCCGTCATTGGAGAATCTAACACAACAGACAACTGATGAATGGTCCAATGAGTGAACTAACTCAACATCGACTGTCTTTGGTAATTCTGGGTTATATAATGTGTAATACTCAGTTTGCATTTTCTTGAACTGATCAGGAACTAAAGACGCATCAAGATCCTGTAAGAATGGTGGAATTTGCTTGTTGTGAGATGCTCTTTGGTTAGCTGGAACTAGATAACCTTCAGCGCCTGATGCAGGGGCTGCAGCAACGGCATTGTTGGAAGTTGCTGGAACAACAGATGTTGGTGTAGAAGTACTTGAAGTAGCTGCTGCGGCATTTTGTCCCGGTGTGGCAGCTGAAGAGTTAGATTGCACGATTGGTAACTGAGGTGTTTGTTGAGGAGTTTGTTGTTGAGAAAGTGCTGCTGCTGCTGCTGGGGCTTGAACCGGGTGTAATGATGTGGCGGCTTGAGCGTTGGCAATTGGTTCAATCTTTGGTTGGCTTGGAGAAGTTTGAACAGCAGAGACAGAAGGCAATTGACCTTGAGCACCATGTCGAGGTGGAGGTAATTGTTGGTGGGCTTGAATAGGCGGCAATTGAGATGTTTGTTGTGGAGTAGTACCACCGACAAATTGAGGATTGGCTGGTTTGGGCAAACTGTTGCTTGAGCTGGCGGTCAACGAATTACTAGATGAATGATGGTGAGGAAGTTGTTGATGAGTTTGTTGCTGCTGCTGTTGCTGTTGTTGTTGCTGTTGCTGTTGCTGAATTTGTTGCTGTTGAACTTGAGCTTGTTGTTGTTGAATGGAAGCTAATTGTCTATCTTTCAATTCCAATTCATTCTTCAATCTATTGATTTGGTCCTCGTAGGCTTCTTTGATCTTTCTGTGGGCCATTTCCAATTCATAGACAGTTTGTCTGATTTGCTGCATTTCACTAGTTTGCTGAGTGAATTTCAGGTCGTATTCGTTTTTGTGTAATCTGAAGTTGGAAGCCTCATTGTTCACGTTTTCAAACTCTTCCTTGATGGCTTCAAGAAGCTCGTTGAGCCTTTGATACGCCTGTGGTCTCTGTTGGTACGACATTTTGACAGTTTGTTGGAAAAGTCAACCAAAAAGGGGGCACTAAAAAAGCAAGGGATTAAAGGGCGATTATCTTTGTTCTACCGACGACAGTAAGGAAGGGTGCAGAATGTAGGAGCGTTGTTCAGATTACAAAGTTGTTCTAAGAGCAGCTGATATCTGAGATGAGCCAGTTGTCCCTGAGTGCAGTTGTCCTCCGTGTCTCCGTTCGATAACAAGTTACGGATGGATACAGAAGTGTTTTCTTCCAGATTTTCGTTGTTTTTTTATTGTGTTTTTTGCGTTGATGATTTTTCCGCCAAGAAAAGTTTGAAGTCCCGCGAAACTTGCATTATTTCGCATTGGCGGGAATTCGCGCAATTTAAACTTCTCCAACTGGTTCCCGCATCACGTGATTTTTGTTTATCTGGTTTTCCGATTACAGTATCTACAAGTGTGCATCAATCAAACCACACGTCAAGCCTTTAACAACTATACTCTATCATCTATAATTATAATTAAACACAACCTCTCTATAGCTGATGGGTGTGGATCTCATCAGCGTGCTCCACCTTGATCAACGGTCTGTACTCTGGCTTCCACATCTGGGATCTGACCCAAGCAACACATTCGTCAAAGTCTCTTGGAACCGTAACATACACGTCTTCGTCTGGTTTCACTTCGCTTTCAATTCTGGCGTTACCTTCTTTCAAGGCTTGCAAAATGACTGCAGCTGCAACTTTGGCACTGGTGTCATCAATAACTTCTAATGGTGGAAGTAAACCTGCTTTTGGGTCCCTGTCCATTGGGGATAAGGCAGCTAGTTGATCCACAGCAGCTGAAATCATGGTATCACTGATAACCTTGGCTCTTGATAAAACGGAACCTAAACCGATACCTGGGAAGGTGAAACAGTTGTTGTTCTCAGAAATCACGTATCCGTCAACTGGAGGGAATGGTGAACCTGTGGCAACTAAAGCTTCGTTGTTTGTCCAAGCCATCACATCTTCCGGGAAGGCCTCGTGTAGTCTGGTTGGATTGGATAATGGGAAAACAATTGGTCTTGGGTTATGCTTATGCATCTCTTGGATGATCTTCTGTGTGAAGGCACCAGCTTGAGTGGAACAGCCGATCAAACAAGTAGGTTTCACCTTCTTGATAACTTCCAATAATGAGGTAGTATCAATACCTTCCCAGTCGGCATCTTCATCGGCATATTTATGTTGATCTGGGTTTGAAGTACTTTTCATAGATTTCTTGATCAAACCTCTCACATCCAACGCATGAATCTTGGATCTAGCTTGTTCTGGAGTGGCACCGTGTGTAACCATATGGTTAACAATTTGATCAGCAATCCCCAAGCCAGCTGAACCGGCACCATAAATGACAATTTCAGAATCTAATAGATCACGTTTCGTATGTCTCAAAGCAGCAGTTAATGAGGCCATCACAACAGCACCGGTACCTTGAATATCATCGTTGAAACAAGCTAATTGATCTCTGTACTTGTCCAAGATTGGTCTGGCGGTCTTAACACCGAAATCCTCAAAATGTAAAGTTGCTGAAGGAAATCTCTTCTTCACAACTTGAATAAATCTTTCAACTAATGCATCATATCTTTCACCTTCAACTCTTTCGATTCTTCTACCCATATATAGCTCGTCATTCAACAAACTCTTGTTATTAGTTCCAACATCCAAACAAACTGGAATGACTCTACCTGGATGAATACCACCACACAAAGTCATCAATGATAGTTTGGCAATCGCGATTCTGATACCACCAACACCTAAATCACCAAGACCTAAAATACCACTAGAATCGGTAACAACGATATAATCAACATCTTTGTCTTCACCAAAGTGTGCTAGTCTTTTTTCGACTGATTCGACATCATCGATGGCTAGGAAACAACCTTCAGGCTTTCTAAATCTATGCGAATAAGCAGCAATGGCATCACCTTCAGTTGGTGTATAAATGATTGGAACTAATTCTCTAATATGTCTTCTAACTAATTCGTAGAAAAGAACTTTATTTTGAACTCTCATTGAAGAGCAGAAATCGTTTTTATCCAATGGGGTCTTCAAAAATTTTAACTGATTGTACGCTCTCTCTACCTGATCATTTAGATCATTGACGTGGTATGGTAACAAACCTACCAACCCAAATGCTTCTCTTTCCTCTTCTGTGAAGGCGGACCCCTTGTTGAATAATGGAGAGTTCAATAACTGGAAACCGGTTAAGGAACACTCGATTGGTCCTTCGACAGATAATCTGGTGGATTTTGGCACATTTTGCTGAGCTTTGGCTGCTTCACCAATTGGCTTCTTCGTGGTAGTGGTCTTTGTGTAATGCGTAGAAACAGCTTGCACACTGTAAGCTCTTAAAGCTGACTTCTGAGACAGACGTGAAATCAAGGATGATTTCGATATAGTGGTGGAGGTTCTCAACATGATGTGCTGAATTATTAGCCTAGCACTTGAATTATTGATAGTGAAGATCTGTCTTTACAAAAAAATGCTGCTGCTCGAATATAACTGGGAGTAGTATGAGACAACCTGGTTCTTCAAAAGAAAATGAATATTGAAATGAGCTAGTGAAAGCGATGAATATGTATCTTGATTGTCTATAAACCAGGAACAGTCAACGAAAGGTGGACAAAAGCAGAATTTTTTTTACCGTTTTCACTTTTATATATCTGAAAAAACTTACTCTGTTTGGTGTTTGTGCCTTTTTTGGTGATATTTTTTTTTTCTCTGAATTTCCTTCCTTGTTTTCCCGATCGCCCATCTCGCTTTTGATTTCCACTATTAGGGTAAATGGGAGAAAAAAATAGCTTCGCAAGACCGTAGATGAGTCATATCCGCTATCGCTGTCACCCAGGAAGCTCGCCAACTACTTGCTGCTGGCACCCTTTTCTACTCTCAGCTGAAGCTACACTATTTGATGATGTATCCTCATAAACCCGCCAGCTGTATGGGTTACGATAAAAGCCCCTCAATGCTCGTTTAGTGCGGCCCAGCTTTGTTGGGATTTTAGCGCGTTTCCCGTAAAACACCGTGATATGGCGTCGAGGATTCCGGAAAATCCCTAACACATAAAGGGCGGAAATAATCCGAGACACCGATTATCGGACTTCGAGAAGTTCAGGAACCATATAAACTAAAGTCAACTGCAACTTATGATGGCAGCGCGCGGCGTCCGCTCCGATAGGGCTTTCCTGCCAATCACATTTCCAAGTGCTTCAAGATCTTGAGGGAACCTAGCTTTAGTGCCTTGAATATTAGTCGGAGCGATATTTTTTAGCTTGGATGTGTGTCGAACGTTCCGCAGACCTCATTGTGCAATTTCGTTCCTAGAAAGATGCTGTGATCTGCGCATAGTCTACTATTGTCTATCAACGGTCGAGACTATGATGTTCCATATTCAATGCTACGGTCTCAAGGTGTAACGTACGTGAATTTTCCTTTTCCATAAAGGTTGTAGATCGGTTTTTACTCACCTTGTGATATCTTTCAACTATCATCATATATTTCAAGTAGTATTGGCAGTTGTTAAGGTCGGAGTTAATTTTTCAATCGTCAATTTTAAGGTTATATTATTTTAATAAGGAAGGCCATATGTATCGGTTCTCTCCTGATCTGACACAACTCTGAGTTGTTAGCATTCAAAGAGATCGAAGCTTTCAAGCTTTACCTAGCTTAAGGACACACTTGGCTCGAAGAAGTATAATGTGATAATAAACAGTAATCACTTTCTGTTATGACTTCGAATTCTACATCTATTCTCTGGGAAGAATCATCTACTCACATAAGATCATGGCTTTTTTTTTTAGTTTCACTGTTTAATGATCGAATCTGAAAACTTCCTCCAAGTTAGCCCACCACCCTTTTTCGTCTCTTGAGCCAGTGGATTCGGGAACTAAAGTCTCTTGCATTTGATCAGTTACGCTCCACCAGCTGAAATTACCTGGATCATTTCTGCTCAATTCACCATCTCTTGCCCAATCATCACCAGTGTATTTGAAATTGGCAATAAGTAGATCAAACAATGGGCTGTAATGAATCGAATAGTCTTCGATATGGTACTTTCTTAGATTCTCTAAGACAGATGGGTAGACATTTTGATGAACTTTCTTGTACTCCTCGAGGGCCTCTGGTTTCAATTTAATAATCTGGCAAATGCGCACACCTGGATGCTTTACTTCGGACATGCTAAGTATGAGCTTGGTTGAGTGTCGCCAATTGTAACAAGAAAGACTATCGACGCTAGGAATTGGATTCTTTATACCGGAGAATAATCTCTCCACCTGTTTGTTGACTCAACGACTCTCGGCCCAATGATCAGTTTTTCATGACGTAATCACAACGCTCCCACTACCACCACCTGCCCCACTGCTGGAGTTTAGATAGTGATTTGCCTGGAGTTACATTCGATTCTTGCCGTAATGAAATACAAGAGACTAGGATAGCCAGTTGCCACTTTATCAAGTTTCAAATTATTTTTCGTTATTTCTATTTTGATAATAAAACCCCATTACTTTGCTAGCTGAAACTGGATTACTTCTCTAAAGTGTAACTTGTTCATGCCCCACGATTACAGTTTCAGGTTGCTTTTATCATGAATATTGAGTCAGTAATTATTAATCAGGTCGGAGTCCAATGAAATTTCTCAACGCTTTCGCGTTCCAGTGCATAAGAATCAGTTGTCCCTGATCTCGTCGATCTCATTGACATGATCAAGGTCATAGAAATGCACAACAACCACCGAAATTAATCCAATTTCCTGTATAATACCCAGGGAACAGGCGGCACCCATCAAAATATCGGTTATAGCCCAAGATCCACAGCCGAGTCTTCATTCTCATTATCAAGTCTCTTCACGTCAACGACTCAACTGTAGCTAAACTACTGCTAAATTTCTTGTAGTCCAAAATGTTGAAAAAAAAAGTGGAAATCTCCATAGCCCTTGCAACCTGAACTTCTATACTTGCACGCCAAGTTTTGATTTACATACTCCACACTTCACACTCTTCTTCTTTCAGTTATCATGTTTGCTCTTGCCCCGGTTTTTTCTGGTCGGACAATAATTGTTGGACAAGCATTTTTGCGCGATCGCTTGGCTCGCAAGTAGACAAGAACCCCAGATATCTGTCAAAATCGAGAGCCAAACAGTCTTGTGAGTGTAGTGAATTATGAGATGGAGGCTATTTCTCCTTAGAGAACCCGGCTTAACTATGTAACTGTTGGAGCATGATGTACTCAGTAGTTGAGGGGTATGTTGCTGTCAACATAGCACGGCGGTGCTTTGTGTGGAGGGATGCGGGGGGCTTGAGGCCGCTTGAACTGTCAGATTAATTACTGTACGGGTTAAATAAATAATTCCAGGCAGATATGGAGCAGGGCAGCAACAGACAACATTTTACAGCAAAGATTAGAGCTGCAGACTAATTTTTCCTGAAGCAGGAGAATGTTCTCGCAGACGGGCTTAGAAATTTTGTACGCGGCGATACTAGCTGACTCTGGACTCTCTAGCTTCTACGAACTGAAATTTGGTGACAAACGTTTCATGCTGAGGTATCGGTTACACTTCTAGGATCCACTGTGTAGGCTTTCCATCGCCAAGGAGCTTCTTTGATAAGAAGAGTACTGAGTCAATGATTGTCAATGATTGACAAATGATCGCCAATCGTGGTTTCAGTCGGCGAATTGTTTTGGCGACTGTACATATTTTTGAACTCTTCATCCCCAAGACAGCTGCGTCAGGCTTCAGCTACCCGATTGCTTCCTTAAAACACACACCGTATGACTTCACCGTGCAATTAACTGTAACATTTTCTCCAGACTTTTGTGGTCGTTCCGTGTCCAAGGCTCTCCAAGCCCTTTTATTTCTTCCGGTTTATGCAACATATGGCATGCTGAATTAACTTCACGGAATTCCAAGGGTAATTACAACAACGAAGCATAATCAGAGACATGTCATACGTCCTAAAGTTGATCACGCTTAGCGGAGTGGACTGGGGTAGTTGCAGTGTTTTTCAAAACGCTTGCTGCAGTTTAATTTCTATAAGATGGTCGCTCTTCCCAGTCTTACTTCTACTTGACGTGGGAAATACTCATTATTAAGTAAATCTGTCTCAACGCTAAGGTAATGGGATTTTTTACGTCAAAGTTTTATAACACGGATGATGCACCACAAGAAATATACAACAAGAGGTTGTATTTGGCGATGATATTGTTTGGTATCTTGGGGGCAGCAAGAGGTTACGATGAAGGCAATATTGCAGGTTCCATGGCACAACAGAGTTTTATTACATTCTCCGGATTAGGGGATACAAATAAATCAGCTGGAGAACTTGCTAATTTGAGATCAAATATAAAGTCAATGGTGCTATTAGGTTCCATAGGTGGTTCGTTAATAGCCATGTACTTCAGTGATAAATTTGGGCGTGTAAGAACACTACAAATGGTTTGTATTGGCTGGGCTATTGGTTCGGCATTGCAAGTGAGTGCTTTTTCTCTTGGCCAGTTATATGCTGGTAGACTGATTGAAGGGTTGGCTATTGGTCAAACAGTTGTCATTGGGCCAACGTACCTGTCTGAAGTTGCGCCTAAGAATATCAGAGGTTTAGCAGGTTGTTTATTTGCTGGAGCAGTTTATCTTGGTTCTTCACTTGCAAATTTTGCAAACTACGGTACTGCTATTCACATCTCAGACAGTTCAAGGTTACAATGGGTCGTGCCAACCTCTCTTAAGATTATCATTGCGGGTTTAATATTCATTGGTTCCTTGTTTGTCCCAGAATCTCCACGTTACTTGATGAAGGTTGGTAAGGTGGAGAAAGCATATGGTGCGTTGAGTAGATTAAGAGGACTCCCTAAGGAGCATCCATTTATCCTATCAGAAGTCTCAGATATTCAGGAATATTTGAACGTGGTTAAAGCAGAAACTGAAAATGTCTCAAAATTCGACGCATTGAAGGAATTATTCATGAAGAGATCAGTCAGATATCGTCTATTATTGGGTTTAACCGCACAGATTTTGGCGCAATGGTCATTTGCTGGTTCAGTCACAATGTATATGCCAGAGTTATCAGCTTTAGTTGGTGTCACCGGTGCCAAACAGATCATGTTTTCAGGTGTTTTAGGTATTGTTAAGTTAACTTCAAGTTATCTAGGTGCTTTCTTCTTGATTGATAGAATTGGAAGAAGAAAATCTTTGTACCTGGGTATTATCATTCAGCTGGTCTTTACTTTATATTACGCCACGTTCTTGGCTATTGTTCCTAATGCCACTGATGACGACTATGTAATGCTTGGCTCAGAAGAGCGCGCAGGTGTTAGTGCATTGGCTGCATTATTTTTGACTGGTGTTGGTTGGGCTATTGGATGGAACTCAATTCAATATTTGATGAATTCTGAGATGCTACCATTGAGAGTTCGTTCAATGGGTAGTGCTATCATTATGGCTTTTCATTTTGCAAATCAATATGGTAACTCTAAAGCAATGCCTTCTCTATTACTTGCCTTGCAACCATATGGTACATTTTACTTTGCTTCAGCTGTCTTGTTGATGGGTTTGTTCTGGTGCTGGTTCTTCTTGCCTGAAATCAGCGGGCGTTCTTTGGAAAGTATGGAGGAAATTTTCAGCTTACCATGGTACTTGATTGGAAGAAGAGGTGCTGAGTTATGTCCAGATCATTCCGGTATCACCCTTGTTAAGGTTGATCACGATAGTGGTTCTATCGCAATCAAAGGAGAGGAACAGTTTGTGGAAAACGTCTCCGATGAGGAATCTGCTCGTAATAAAGCTTCTAAAAACAGAGAAACTATTCACGAAGTTGATCTCGAAAAAATGAGATGAACTATTAACGACGTTTTATGCTTGAATGTTTGCTTTGCTAATTTATTTATTTATAAGTATTTTTATTGTTTTATTTATTTATTAAACTTTCTGTTTTATATTATTGTAGGTTCTATTTACATGGATTTCTCTCGTTTGCCCTTTCACATCACATATGTCTTCTTGCATGTTTGATCTTATCCTTCAATGGATCCACAGGTTTCTTCCTCAAGACAATAAATAGTAGGATTGATGAGGCGAAACATAACCCGTACCAAGTGACAAGATATTGAAGATGGTTATTTCTCATATCGATAGTCGGAGTTCTACCAACTGGAACCCCAGCTTTCATAAATTGGTATTCTGAAAATTCTTGAACACTCTCATCTGGACCGACCTCTTTTAGTTGTGTAAAAGAGTGAGACTTGTTACTGGCCCAAACCTTCCACCATGGTTTTTTATCAACCACTGTCTTGGTTTCAATTGGATGATCCTTCAAATCGATAGTAGCTGCAAGATGCAATGGCATACACTTGGTGAACTCAGTCATTTCGTTATAGTCCAACACGTGCCATAGCCTCGATTCTGTGTCCAATTTGTCCATAGTTAGTGCCGCTTTAGGGTTTATTTGCTTTATAATACATTCAATTTCGACTTCATGCTGAGGGACACTTAGATGTTGCAGTTTTCTTGTACCAGGAATGACATTATTATCAGTAACGAATCCTCTTTCGATTAAGACATCATCACCACCGTCAGATCTAACGAGAGGGGTATACAAAGTATAACCTTTCATTTCATGTTTCACCTTTGGACCAACAAAGACCTCTCTTGAATGGTCAAATTTACCCTTAACAATGACTTTTCTGTACTGCCAGTCTTCTGCATCTTCTGGCTGTATGTTTTTAGGAAGAGGGATTGGATCAAAGGTCAAACGATCCTCGCAAGTGGTCAATAGATTCATCTTCCACTTCAGTCTTCTTAACTGCCAGGTCCCTAGCATGAAGGAAATAACCGGCATCAGAATCAACAAAGACAGGAAGATATATTTGGAGATGCTCCATTTCTCCTTCTGACTGCTCTTGACAGGCTTCCAGTCAAAGTTTGATGTTATTAAGCTTCTTTTGGAGATTCTATTGATTCCAGGTCTTAAAGACTGTTGTAAATGGATCGATTTATAGATAGTGGATTGAAGTTGCGATTGGAATATCGACGTATGCGACTTCAGCAGCTGCTGTGATGGCCGTAGAATACTTCTTGAAGAAAATCTAATCATACTGGAATATCCTCCAACTGGGAACCGTCAAAATAAACCGATCTAAGCGTATAAAACTGACTCTAAAACTGACAATGTGTGCTTCGAGACCTTTCACATAGTGAAATCTTTTCTCCCGCAAAAAGACCACCATCGCTTCAAACATATTCTCCGAAATCAAAACAAACAAAGTCATATCGAAAACAACTCTCTTCAACACGTTATAAAATTAATCCATCGCTTCAGATATGTCCAGAAAGCAACGCAGTAGCTCGACCCCTCATAGATTGACCAGATCTTCGAATGTTCTGCCGTCTCCGGGAGTGCACTACCCGATACAAGCGGACCGAACACCATTAGATGAGACGCTGCTACCCTCAGTGGTAGAATTGAATGACAGTCTAGTGGATCTTGATTCGAACCTTCAAAGTCTCCAAAGTATACAAGAGTCACTAGTATCATTCAACGAGTCCTTTTCGAGTTTCCTATATGGGTTACAAATTAATGCATACACTGTTGAATTCAATGAACTGCCCGGGTTAAATGATGCTACGATTCAAAGAAACGAGGAAGTCAAAGAGAAGATCACGAAGCTAGAGAATTTCTTCTATGAAAGAGGACGTGAGTCAAACGAGGGTAATGAAACATATATGACAAACGATGAGGATGGTTCGTTCTTGGTACAGCCAACGAAGAGAAAGTCAACAGCAGCTCCTTCTATACGAGATCATCGGGATAGCCGAAAGAGTAGAATTCCTGTCGGGAGAAGAGTTGCGACAAAAAGCGACACTAGTAGCGCAAGAGGTACTGCGCCAGGTGGAGTGCTAAAACCCACCGTTGCAAGTGAAAGAAGACAAAGGCCACCGGTGCAGAATAACACGCGGCCACCGTTCCGATAAAAATTTAGCGTGTACAGCAAGAGTTGGATAAATAAATATTTATTTTCAGTATATAACTTTATAGAATCCAACGTCGTACAGTAGTCATGTTTTCGGGGAAGTTGCTCATTAAATAATCATTAAAGGGGGGGTGGCAGAAGATGAATGGAGAATGTTAATGGAAGGGGACATTATCATCATAACATTTCCAATTTTTTAGAAAGCTCAAGAACATTCAAGTTCTTGTAGTTAAACTTTTGCCATAGTTCGTTATAAATAGGTGTTTGAATACTTTGTTCAAGGTGTGAATTGTTCGAATTTGTTCTAGTCATTGTCAAAGATGGGATTGAAGTGGCTGAACTGAAACCGTCTATATTGGTCTTCTTCATTTCATCAAAGGATTCAGGAATTTCAAATTTTTCAAATCCAACAGAGTAAAGTTTTGGATTGATACAAATGATTTCAGTTTCAAAATCAATGTGGTTTGTATCCAATAGTTGTTTGTTTGTCAAAAAATATTTCAACAATCCATTGATGAACAAGTCATTAGAAGTTTGAATTAAAATGTTATCATAATGACATCCTTCAAACTCCAAAATCAAATCATGAATGTTATCAAGGTCAAGATCAGCAGAGATCTTATGGAAGTTTTTTAGATTATGCTTGTTGGAGAAATGGTTGGAATAAATCTGGAGTGATGACGAAAACTCAGAGGGTAGATTCAAAGATATCTCACTAATATCATTGATTGCATGTGAAGTCAACCATATTTTCTTATTTGCAAGATTGAAGTTCTTTAACAAGTTGAACAATATAACAGGTAAAAATCCACTAATGTTGAACGATTCAATACTCAAAACGTTAACAATCTTAATGAACTGATAACTAACAGATGCTTCACATTCACTCTCAGTGACAGTCTCGTAACATTTCTCATAGTTTTCTAATCTTTTTTTAAAATCAACTAAGGCCAAGTTTTTATCTTGAACGTTGATATAATCTGGACCGTTTAACTTCAAGGCAATATTCTTATTAATCAGTTCTTGTTGCGTACATATCGTCTCCAAAAACAAAACGTTATAATCGTGATGAGAACCCTTAGATTGATTCAAGGCCTCGTAGTGACTTTCAACATGACTCAACAATAACTCCCTTCTCTTAACGGTGGAATTGGTAGCGTCAAAAATTGCAACTTTACCGCCATCAACGTTCAAATAATGAAGCAACTCATCAAGGGTATCAATAGCCAATCTATCCCTTAACTGGACGTTCGCCTTTGAGTTAGGATTAAAGAAATCTGCATTGTGATCAGTTTCAATTTGCACCTCTTCTTCACCAACTGGGGTTAAATTTGGTGATGATGTCATACTTGCCGGAGCGGTGGATGATATCGATCCGACCATTCTTCTTCTTTGGCCGACGTTGAAGACCTTGTTGTCAATGTTGAGCCAGTTCAAGTAGTTGGATATCTTTCGTGTGATGTACGACTTGCCCCTTGCCGGCAATCCGCACATGATTATTATAAGCTTTTCATCATTCGTGCTAGTCATCTCTGTGTAGTGGAGCGCTTTTAGTGGAATTTAGTAGGTTGAGCGCGAAGTAACACAAAAGGAAAATAAGCGTGGGCACTTTACTAGGGCTTGCTGAGTGAGTGCTAAGACCTGTGTGTGAGACTTTTTGTAAATGAAAGGGGGAGCGTAAAACTCTTATAGCGCTTTGGGGATTGAACAGAAAAAGTGTATAACGAATAACAACAAGAGGAAAGCTGACTCTTTTAAAACAATAGGATGCGGCTTGAGGCTCTTAAAAAATTCTCGAGAACTGTTTTTGAAAGAGTCACGAAAAAGAAAAAAAGAAGAAACGGCAACGGAAAAACCCCATCGCAGCTGCAATGAGCGTTTTTCCGGCATCTTTCGAACTCCGCCAGCCCGTGTCACTAAGGGACCTCACAGTGCCAGTTTTGACATCGGAAAAGTCATTGTACTCTGGCAAGGTCCGCTCGCGCGGTGACTCACACATGGTCAGTAGAACGAGGTTCGTGGAGCACTCCTGGCACGAGTAAGATGAATACGATATAGCCGTAATTTGATCGCCACATGGGCAGCAACGGGGGACATTTTCAACAACTCTATTCTTGCGAGATTCAGAAGTTGCCCGAGTGGTGTAAAAAGAAGCGTTCCCCTCTTTTCCAAAATAAAAAAAATATATCCAATGACAGACACGGCGAGTAATTTAACCAAATTAGGCCCAAGAAGCAAACACCAGGGCTTCTTGCGAAAACCGTTGAGCTCTCCAACAACTTTTGCTGTCTACGATGATGGCAACTGGCAACTCGTGGTGGTAGTATGCTGTTGTTTAGTTATCTTTTGCGCTTAGTCGACTGTGTACCCTATATAACTTATAACCTTATCACCATTCAAGGTTTTGCGTTATCGTTTATGGCGAATCACAATCCCAACAAGGCTGCATCATTCTAAGCGTTTATTTTACCCGCAGTGGTTCATTGCATAGCCTACGGATACTCGATAGTCATTATATAATCTTTATTAAATCTATATGTCATTTTATTTATTGAGGTCCCATGTAGCTAGAGAATGTATGCACAGGTAGCACGTTGTGTAGCTTATTACTGGAATTTGCATCATTTCATCTGATTTAACAGCTCAGATAAGTCCACCTGGTGCCCGTTCTCATCATATATCGACTCATTCAGTTTGATCCTCAACTCCTCCTCGCTGAGATTAGATGCGGCATTGTTTGCTGTGTTGTGGGATCCGATCATAGGCGTGCCACTTCTTGAGATATTGACGGATGATGAAGTGGAGTTTGTCTTGCGATGTTGAAGTGCAGGGCGAGTTGCCGTTAATGAGTTTGTTGATTTGATACTTGTTTGAGATGGTAACCTTGGAGCTATTGGTCTTGTTGGAGTTGGTTCTTGGATTTGCAAGGCAGGAACATTCAAAAGTGAAGGACGTGTCTCTATGGATAAGTTTGAACTGTTGGTTCCTCGTGTACTTGTGTGCTGTGGGAAATGAGGTGGTGGTTGTGGTTGATGTGTAGATCCGTCTGACTGGCTAGCTGGTGTTGAGCTTGAATGGTTCGACATTTGAAGGTTTTCTAACTTCAAGTTTATTGCAGCAATATCCATTGGGTTGTCAATTTCCAATCTTGGAGTTTGAGCTCTAGAAAGAATTGAAATATTGTTGGAACTGGCAGGATATAACTGATTGGATACTGATGGTGATAATCCTGATTGATTGCCTGGAATTTTTCTGGATATATATTCGTATCTCTCGTTGAATGAGTCAAAGCTTGTTAGGCCTTTTAAATCATGGACCCATTTTTGAAATTCTGCAGGAGATGAATCACAGTTTTTGAAGACAAAATTCATCGTTGTTATCTTTTTCATTTCGTTCTTGACTCTCACTTTTAATTGAAACTTATTCTCATTGTGATCAACTAGGATACTATCATTGAGTTTAATAGAATGAATAGGAACAATGTTAGAACCATCTAGCTTGGAAGTTCTGAACTCATGCAAATAATTCAACGTCAAGATAAAGAATGATTTCGAGTAAGTTTTCAAAATTTTAGTCTTCTTCAACAAGTGTCCAGATCTAACAGTCTTGGAAATAACAGAATTGTTGAAAGGATAAACCAAATCAGATATTTTCTTAGGAGCTGGTAAACTATCATTATGCTTGAATTTCAAGAAAGTTTTATTGTTGTCCTTTTCAATGAAATTATCCCATTCAAAATATGGCGTCTTTGAAATAATACCCTGATGCAACTCATTGATCAAGTCGTTATAATGGATGAAGATTTCCTGTGAGATCAATTCCGAATATTGGTTCAAAGATCTTTGAATTTCTTTATAGATGATTTTCTCCAACATCAATGAAGTAACCTGTAGATTCATGAAGGCTTCCTCCAAGTAATTCTCAACGTGTAGTTGTTGCTTCAATTGCAATTCTAGTCTCAGTCTCAATAAATACGGATCCTTCGAACAATCTCCCTTTGTCGTCAAATTACGCATAGCGTCAATGTAATCGTTCAAAAGCTGCCCTGTCAATGCAATCTCTGAAAGCAATGTATGATCTTTGAAGTCGTTACTCAAACTCTTAATCTCTCTGATCTTAATAACCAAATCCCTCTGTAACTCTTCCAATTTGGGAATGATGATATTCATCAAATCAGAGGCGAGTTGCTTCTGGTGTAATCCTAAGTTCAAATGATACTTCTTCAACAGGATCTGAACATCCTGGATCGAACCTTCCCCAAACCTAGTGAAGTACGATTGCTTTTTGATGTTATCTTCGGAAGGTTCCTGAAGGTCTAGCGTTCTGCCGCCATGGGCACCAACGGAGGCAGTGTTCACGTTGGTGAAAAAGGGGAAGTCGAACGAGTTTGCCACATTTATGTTGATTGTGCTGAACTGCTGATTCGAAATGACTATCGTCTTGTAGTATGTTATCAAAGACTTGATAACGTTTCTCCAAAGGTCAAATCTCTTACTTAACGTCTCGGTTTGTAACGAGTTCCTAGGTACCCTAGAATGGAAAGGAGATTTCGGGTCTGATTTGTGCAAGATTGTCAAGTCTTGATCCGGGATACTCATCTTGATCTCTTCTCTATTCGATATCAGAGCACTAAAACAATTAAAGAGACTTTCAAGGGAAACGGAGAGGGCAATATTTAAAGGTTCAGCGAACTGAAGGGAAATTCTCCAGTATAACATATCCGCGTTTTTTCCAGAACCTATAATTACCTTCTTTGGTCGAATCTCGAACAGGGCGATCCGGAGACACGCCTGAAGCCGCAGATTGAGGCTTGGTTGATTACTGTTACTGAAGGGGGAGGCGTCATGGAGGCGTGTTTTTTAGTCTGCTCTAGGCTCTACTCTACTCTACTCTACTCTACGAATGAAGTATCTGGTATCCCGTATAATCAGAACTCTAATCATGGTTTTGGTATCTTTAGTGATTTGGAGATCAATGCTGATCCATGCAAGAAGAAGATCAACACTATTGGATGGAACTCCAAAAAGGATCCCTTCCACAAAACACCTAATGGCAAGTTACCGTTAACGTAGTCCTTGTGTACCAGATACGCCATCAACGCAACAAGTCCCAAAGAGGTAGGAATTGGCAACCCTTCAAAGTATTTCGATTTACCCTTCATATCCTTTGGAATGGCAGTAACGGTGACGTTGAATCTTGCCAATCTCGTCAACCCACTCAAGACAAAGAACGATAGGATCAATACATCAATCGTCGTTTGGAATCCGATTGCAAACGCAATTGAAGCTGGAGCAACACCAAACGATATCAAATCAGCCAATGAATCCAACTCTTGTCCCATCAAGGATGACTTGTTTCTGATCCTGGCCACTCTTCCGTCAAAAAAGTCAAAGAATAAACCCAATAGTATAAAGAAATGCGCTCTTTGAACGTAGTGAGGTTGTGAAGTTAGCGTAAATCTAAGACATGAGATAATGGAGTAAAATCCACTAAACCCGTTCAACAACGTAATGAAATCGGCAAGGTGTAGATTTCTAATCAAACTGAAATGGTATTCATCCGATGTGAACTTCTTGAAATCAGTTTCATCAGGAGGATCCAACGGTGTGTTATCCAACGAAAACAACGATGATCTTCTTCTACTGAGTGGAGCATTAATAGTCAGCTCGTCACCTGATTCTGCGTCTGTGAGGACTTCGCCTGTACTGGTAGCGTCTGCTGCTGCACTGGCTGACCCAGTGGCAGTTGTGTGATCTGTCTGCTTGCCCATTGATCTAGTCTTCCTTTGCACAGACATTGATTGCTGTTTCGTTTGTTACAAAAATTTGAAGGCTTCGACAAGTTTTAAATACGTAGTTTTGTTTTGCCTTTTTGTGAAAACGCCAAACTGCGCCGAAACGTCCCGTTCGGGTAATTGCTCCAAAGCATGTGAAATTTTCAGCAGCGAATTGCCCGATTGGGACAAAATAGCGTAAATGAGTACCGTAAACCCAGTAATTAATGCTTCATCTCTTTTGTTTACAAACCATCATCAAAAAGCAACGACAATAGCAGTAGCAAACACACACACACCCTCAGCTGTCAATCACACAATCCCCGGTTGGTTATGTCCTTCATTAACTCAATTATCCACTCGCTGAGCCCACAGAAGGAGCACACCTCCTCGCTTTCGAAGTTCCTGACGCACAACAACACCCCAGTGAACAACTTCTGCTCCTCCATTCCAATTGTTCAGCCATCGCTAGTATCGACCGTGTTTGGTAAATCGTTAATCTCATTGTCTGTCTTGATAATCTACCTTGTGTTGTACAAATTGCAGAGCTCCAGAACTGGCGTCGAATCGAGATTGCTGATATCGTTGCTATTCGGTAATGTGATAATCACATTGCTGTCATTTAATGACTGGTTCAACTTGACGTATCAGATCATCCTTTGTAACGATTACAAGAACGGGATCATAACTTTATATCAAGTCAGCCAGGCTCTAGAGACCTACAAGCTGGTGAGTTTGACAAGACTATATCTCGTTCATTTGGAGAAGTACGCTGTTTTGGCGTATAGACAGTTCACTTCATTGTTCACCGAGAGTACAAGAGAAGTTGTTGAACTTATCAAAAACTACAATAGTCAAGCTTAATCTGTTCCGTTTAAGATCTCTTTTTTGGTTCGCTCTTCTTTAGTGTATTTATTTCTTTTACATTGATGTTGTATTATTAGTTAGTTACCTTTTTTTTTAAAAACTTCCACAGTTGTGAAAGCTTCCATTGCATGGTTCACACAATTACAATCATGTTGTTTATTATTTGCTTTATAAAACATAATCAAAAGAATCTATGCTATTTATTTAACGTGTTGCTCATGTAATTTAGCATATCTACCGGAAGGATCCTCAGCACAACCCCAGTCTGCTTTTGGAATCCATCTCATAACAGTGGCTGCGGCAGCCTTTGAAGGGAATAGTTCATCAAACATCAATCTGTACCAGTATGCTTCTTTGGTGGTTGGAATATCTTCACCCCATTCAGCCTTTGGTTTTGAGAATTGTTCGTCGCTGATAGCGTTTTCTGCAGCGTCTTTCAAACCATCAATCCATGAGTAACCAACACCGTCTGAGAATTGTTCCTTTTGTCTCCATAAGATTTCTTCTGGTAGGTATGGTTTAGCACTTGGGTCATCAGAGGTGTCGAATGCCTTTCTTAGAATGTATTTTTCGATTTTACCTTGAGATGGGTCAATGACTTTATCCTTTGGATCAATGTTCATGGTTAGTTCCAAGAATTGCTTATCCAAGAATGGAACTCTAGCTTCCAAACCCCAAGCCATGGTAGATTTGTTGGCTCTCAAACAATCAGCTAAATGCAAGTTTTTAACTCTTGTGACACATTCAGTATGGAATTCTTCTGGGGATGGGGCAGAACCAAAGTATAAGTAACCACCAAAGATTTCATCAGAACCTTCACCTGACAAAACCATCTTAACACCTTGAGCTTTGATCTTTCTTGATAATAAGAACATTGGGGTAGATGCTCTGATAGTGGTGACATCAAAGGTTTCTAAATGATAGATGACATCGGATAGGGCATCTAAACCTTCTTGCAAGGTAAAAGTATGTTCATGATGAATAGTACCAATGAATTTGGCAACTTTCTTAGCAGCAATTAAATCTGGAGCACCTGGCAAACCGATGGCAAAAGAATGCAGTTTGTTGTTCCAACCATGTTGATGCAAGTTACCAGAGTCGTCAACACCAGAGACTTGGTTAGTCTCATCAGTGATGGCAGCGGCTTTGGCAGTTTCTCTGGCGGCAATAGCAGCGATCAAAGAAGAGTCTAAACCACCTGATAGCAAGACACCATATGGAACTTCAGCCATCAATCTCTTTCTAACAGCCAATTCTAAAGATTCTCTAACTTGTTTGTAATCAACTGGAGTAGTTGGGATCTTTTCACCATCCCACCATGTTGGTTCAAAGTATCTCGTTAGTTTATCAGTTTCTGAATCGTAGACATGACCAGGTGGGAAGGCAATAATGTCATCACATTCGTCAACTAGACATTTCAATTCAGAGGCAAAGTAAACGGCATTGGCGGATTTTGATGATCTACCCATGTACAGTGTCACAACACCAATTGGATCTCTAGCAGCAATGACACGGTCTCTCTTGGAATCGTACAAGACAAAACCAAACATACCGTCCAAATGTTTTGGAGCATCGATATCGTATTTTTGGTATAGTGGGATGATTGGTTCACAATCGGACAATGTCTTGTATTTGTAGTCGCTCAACTCGTTTCTCAGATGGATCTGGTTATAGATTTCACCGTTGACGGCAAGAGCCAAGGTCTCGTCCTCGTTAGTGATTGGTTGCGCACCTGAGTCCACACCAACAATTGATAATCTTTCATGGCACAAGATCGTGGAGTTTTTGATAAGGTTACCTGACCAATCTGGACCACGATGTCTGATTCTTTTGGAGTTTTGCAAGGCCTTGGCCTTGAAACTCTCGACGTATTCCTGTCTGTGAGCAGCGAAGATACCACACATGTTCTCTTTAGTGGATATGTATAAGTGTAGTGATGAGATGAGTAACAACAATGGTACATTTTTCCAAATTTTTCAGCTTTTTTTGTATCGCCGAATCGAAGAAAAGAGAAAAAAAGAAAAAACTTGTTTGACTCACGTTAGCGCATTCGCCGAATCGGGCAATCAATGGCTTATGTAACTTTATGATAACGACAATGACTAATCGCTACGGCTTCCTTTTGGGAAGGGTCTTCGCCACTTTTGCACTTTTGCACACTTTTGCGCAGTAAAGTGAAGTGAAGTGAAGTAAATGAGCTGTGCCATCATCAAAAATACTGCATGCTTTAATAGGTAACTGACTAACTAACTAACTATGCAACCAACCAACTAACCTGCTGAAGTAGACAAGTCCACGTCTCTAATTCGTGCTTGTGTAATTATCCCTGTTTCTGATTCCAGAACTCAAGTCCTCTCACAATGTCGTGTTAGCCTCGGAGTCAGCTATACTTGGAGCATAACTTGGGATATCCTCATTGAGATCATCGTAATCGGCAATATCCTCGTCTTCCTCCTCCTCTTCCTCCTCCTCCCTTTCGTAAACATCGTTGTCGTATGGGTTCTGAGCACCGTAGTTGTAATTGTCATCGTCCTTGCTAGTTCCCATCGCAGCCTCGTCGTCGTCGCCTTCTGCCTTTTCCTCGGCTTCTATTCTCATCTCTTGAGTAATGTCATAGCATTCCGCCAGTAGCGCATTCAAAGTACCTTGACCTTCAGGGACCTCCCCATCAACAATAAACTTCCCGTCTTTCCTCAAGTTGTCCAACGATGCCAGTTTCATTTGGAACGGGTACAGTTCTCTAGAGTTATTGACACCACCCATTCTCTTCACCTCCAGGAGACATCTACGAACAGTCGACAGTTGGTTGTGCAATGGTTGCAATGCCTCACTGACCGGTTCACACGACTCCAATAGTTTGTAAATGATCGCATAGCACCGTCTTAAAAGGTATAGGAGTACAGACTGTCCTCTGTTCAAGTCATGTTCGCTTTGATCGGATCTATCACCCGTTGAAAATTTCCCATTGATTCTCAAGTCGTCAATCTCTTGTAACCTCTTTTGGTAAGCGTATAGATCTGTTTGCCTCAACGTCCATCTTCTGGTGACTAATAAGTCCTCTAGTTGAGATTTGATACGAATTAATTCATCGTAAATCGGCATTAATGATGCATCTAGGGTGAAATTAGAGATTGATAAATCCGCCATCAGAATGTTACAATCATCCAATAACCCATTCAATACGTTCTGGCCATCTTCTTTGACTTTCCCGGATTCTAAAGACTGGAATTTCCCAGCAATGTCTATCTTGCTGCCTATCTCTGCGAGTTGGGCCCTATAGTAATCCAAGGATTCCTTATGAAACTGGTTAGGTCTCGACGCTAAACTCAGTAGCTCTCTTCTGACATGCACCAGCTTCTCATAGATGGAGAACAACTCCGGGTCAATTTGCTCAATCTTCGATTCCACTAAATGCAGCTCTTGCAGACAATTACTCAACTTCTGCTTCAAAAGCGAGAATTCATTCTGATCGTGTCCCGATCCCTCTGCATTGATCAACTTGTTGATCTCACTCAGACGCTCTTTGATTGGACTCAAGTCCTCCTGCGTGAACACTTTACTCTCATTCAAATGCTCCAACAATCTCTGCACGGTAGTAAGGGATGCATACGTTGCAGGAGCTGTTTTCGTCAGCCCGACAGCCATGAAAAACAAGGACAGGACCTGGAACACGTCATCCAGGACCTGATCCACCTTGTTTCCTGGCGTATCCTCCGGCTGCTTTGCCCTAAGGGAATCCAACTCCTTGACTATCCCCAGAATCTTTTCATACTCGAAAAGCACATCCTTAGAGCTCAGGTATTGCGAGCGGTCCTTCTTCAATGCGGACAAGTGTGTGCGGATGTCCGTAAGCTGGTCAAATATATGCTGCTCCTGCGGTGGCACTGTCTGTAGGTTTGGCATGCTGCAGGGCTGGGTCTTTCAAAGGGTAGTAAGTAACGAGTGTGAAAGTTGTAGTGTTAAATTTACAACAGACAAAAAACGCTGATTGTCAAGTTTGCCCTTTTTTCGCCGATCTGCGGCCCGTACCGGAACGTACGATAACCGGGGGATTCAGTATAGAAGAGTTATATGTGTGGCATATCATCTCTCCATAATGGCACAGGTAGTCGCTATAATAGTCTATCGTAAACTCAATCTACATCTTTCTTCGTAAATATCATGAAATTTTGGTGGTCTCTATACAGTATATAAAAGGAAAACTAGAACAGGGCAAAACAAGGAAGAAATGATGAACGAACGAACGTCTTCAATCGTCATCCGGGTTGGCAACCGTGAGAATCTTTCTCGAGTAGTCCGCCTCGTCTGCCAATGAGCCTTCACTGATCCTTCTTCTGCTGTTGATCATCACTGGGTTCAGCCTCTGGTCGACCATCATCTCCTCCTTGGTTATGAATGGATTCGATATCTGTCTCGTGTGCGAAGCATGTGCTGTCGACTGGAACGTATTATCTCTCTTCAACGCTGAAAAATAAGCAGAGTCTGCAAGTTCAGCCTCTTTCTTACTCTTGTCTTGACGTCTCTTGAAGAAGAATATGGCGAGTATTATCAACACGATAGCAACAACGCCTCCGGCTGCGCCTCCAACAGCAGGTCCAATGACACTATTCTTCTTGCTTCCACCTTGTGAACTTGCCGTGGTGCTGCTTGAAGCGCTAGCTGTTTCAGATACAACAACTTCTGTCGTCGGATCGGCTGACACCGTGGAGTATAAGACAATGGTGGTGCCACTGGTCTCCTGTGTGGATATAGCAGTGGCCTCAGATGCTTGATCATCAGTGGTTTGCGAGGTGGATGTCTCAGTTTGCGAGGTGGTACCGGCACCAGCACTTGCTCTTGAAGAAGAAGAAGTAGTAGTAGCAGTAGTAGTATCGGAAGAAGCTCCACTAGAACTATCATTCCCAGTTGAGTAGACATCATACGCTGAATCACCACCACATGTCTCGTCACCATAACCGGCACAGACAGTGTCACAGGTGTCAGTTGAACTCGAATCATCTGGTGCCTCATCACCACATACACAGGTATTACCTTCAGTCAGGGCAAAATAGCTGTATCCGGCACATTCTGAGGAACAGTATAAAGAGGACTGGTATTGATACACTGATGGAGTCTGATATGACGACGGCAAGCTAGAATAGCACCCTAGGTGGGTCTGCGCTGCAAGGACTGCTGTGGCTGATAACAGTGTTGTTATTATGGATAGCTGCATTTTTGAATAGCGCATGGCGAAGTCAAGCGAGTGAGCACGGGGGGGCTATATGGGGGGGTATTAGAACGGCAATATGAACCGTCTATTGTTTTTCAGATAAGCCTGTATGTAGTCTGTGTGTTATATCGGCACAGTGGCTCTCAGTAGGATAGCTGTATGATAATATGTTGTTGAATGGACAGCTTTTTCTGGTTTTATGAATACGGTCTCTCTATTTAAAACACACGAAAAACAACGTCCCTGAAAGTGAGAAACAGCAGAATATGGCGCGCTGCGAGCGGTTGCTGTGTCTAGATTGGGTGGTGATGGTGTGTTGGGACTCGTCTGAATGAGCGTTGAGTGAAGTGCAGGTAGAGCGAGAGAGCGTGGGGTCTGAAGACTGGCCAGTTTGTGTCGATTTAAAGAGTTGTGTTTCAATAAAAGAAACAACAGGTTTCGAATTCTGGTTTTTGGTTCTTTTTTTTTTTTTTTTTTTTTTTTTTGATTCTTTTTTGATTTTTCCGAATTTCCGAAAAATGCGAAAGAATGCGAAAACACGCGAAAAACGAAAAACGAAAAACGAAAAAAGTGCGAAATGCGGTAGCGCCACGCTGGTCTTATATTCTCGAATCTGAGAGAGGGTGATGCTGCTACTTTGATGAACTGTTCGTAAACTTGTATTATTAGGACGGGTATGTCATGTTGCTTGGGAGATTATGCGCAGTCTAGTCTAGTCTAGTCTAGTGGCCACTTCTCACGGTGTTTTTCTCTCTTCAATTATTGCTCATTGTCTCGTATGCGCGTATCTGCTCGCTCAGGGCGTCGTTCATCCGGTGTATCGTGTGCATCCTACGACCCGCATCGCCCAGTAGGAGAAGGCTTATTGCCAGAAGAAAGACGGAGAGTGGGGTCAGTGATCTGATGCAGCTTAGTAGTCGTGCTGTCCTGGAGCTTGTATCTATCTTGGTGCTCACAGGCAATGGCAGTCCTTCTTTGGAGTACGCCTTGATTTTCACTGGTTCTCGTCTGTGCTGTTCATGTTCATCTTCATGTGCTGCTAGCTTGTTGTCGCCTACGCGAGAGTGTGGTTTTTTCTCAAGGCTGCATTCTATCTGTTTGATCTGGGTGACCCTCACGTTGTTCAAAAGCATGCTGTATGTTATGTTGTTGTCGATTCTCGTCTCAATAGCTGGGTGGAAAACTTTCACTGTGTCTGAGCTGTCCATCGGTAATGTGGGATCGAGTGAATCCTGCGTGCTCATGAGATGTAGTCGCTGCTGCTGTTTAATGCGAAATATAAAGCACATATTAATGGGGACTTGTAAAAGGACACGAAGATGAAGGTAAACATATCAAGGTTTCAGATTTTTTTGAGATCTTGAGGTATCGGTGTGCTGTCAAGATAAGATAAGAGACTGTCTCGATCGGGAACTTTAACGCCAGTGAAGTGTTTGAATACTAACGACGTGTAGAGGTGTCGACAAATGAGGGAGGGGACCCTGTGCATGGTCCTCTGAGTCTTGATCCCTTCTACACTGCGGATGCACTCCCTTTACAAGACTCGGTTTCTTTCTTCCTTGTTAATTGTAATTTTATGCCGTCGGGTCGCCTCAAAATATGTCATTGAACGGTAGAAGAAAACATGAATAGCTTCGCGTCAATTTTCAAACTCAACAATCAAATGGCACCAGCATCAAATCTCGGCACCACCGTAGGAAGCCTTCTGTTCATCAAACCCATAACTGACTCATATATAGTGCTGTCCGCACCATCTAATAAAAGTAATAACTGGATTGTGGGCAGGAAACGTTACTTATCGCCCCTCGGTTGCTTCTTGAAAGTACAATCGAGAAGCATTTGAGGTCAATGATTGCACAAGCTTTTTAAGCTTTTTAATCGGGCCTGTTAATGAAGTGATTCTACAATTCTTTATTGAAGGACCCTTTTTTTTTTAGCAGCTCGCGGCCGATTTTATTGTTGTGCCGTTGACAAGGTCATAACTACTGGCATTTTTATAATAATAGTTCGTTAATTGTTTGACGTTATTAATATATCTGATACAATGCAATTACGGACCCCGGCTCTCTCTCAACTTCAACATGAGGCTAAGCAGCTTCGTCTCAATCTCGTACGCCTCTTGATTGTTCAACTGTCTTAGGAACTGATCATCGCCTAGCGTGTCCAATGACTTCGATACTTCCATGAACTTGCTGCCCGTGGAAGGAAGAGTCATCATTATGTCTGGTGAGGAGCAAGGATCTTCACATTCATCCTCTTGACGATCCTTATAACGCCCTCTCTTATTGGGACTACCTAGCAACTTCGAGCCTATACTCTCATTGTCTTCCAGTCTTCTTTTGGCTACTTGAATGGAATCTGTCACATTGGGTTCTTGTGCCGATGGTGGCGTAGGAGACAATGGAATAGGTGATTCTCTCAAGGATGTCATCTTCCCTGTTCTTCTTCTTCGGTGTCTCAATGGACTCGAATCCAACGTCGAGTACGAAAAGGGCAGATCAATGTTGATTTCTCGGGTTGGCTGTTTCAAGGTGAAAACCCCCATACCACTGGAATCTTCATCTGTACCTCGATCACTTTGATCAATGTCTGTAGAGTTGGATAGTTCTGTTTGACTGGATAGGTTATTGAAATCTTTCATTGGCGATTTAGAATCTGGAATTTCCAAAGTATCGTTATGTTGCTCTGATTGTTCGTTAACTGTAGTTAGTTCAATAGATGCACTCTTGGTGAACCCAAGGGCTTGATCTTCGTGATTTGAATTCTGTATCTCTTTAGTCTTTTGATCCGCACCATTTGAAGAATTCACTGACGAATAAATATCATGAGATTCGTTTTTATCACTGATCAATGAGGATGCATTATTTTTATTATCGTCATCAGCTGGTTTGTCTTTCTGGCTGTCAAGGAACTCCTCCTTGGATATCACCAGTATATCGTCAATTTCATGTAACTTCGCACTGTGCTGTAGTTCTCGATCCCTTGGAGCCGGCTGTACTTTATCTTCAGCATGCAAAAGATGTTCCGATTGAGGCTTACCACTACCATGAGTCTTACTTGCAGATCTGGTCACTCTTCTCTCGACAAATGGATCCGCTTTCTCTGGTGTCACATTGATCTGTAATCCCATCTTGGGGCCATGTTCAGAAATTACCTGAGTTGCTTTATCGGCTAAAGAATCTGCATCAACATCGTTTCCCTTATTAGTCGTATGAACGCTATTCGCCAACACAACCTCTTGGATCAACTGGGTTGGCTTGTCACTGTCTGAGTTGTCAAGAACGGCACTATCCTCAATCCTTTTAAAATTCTCAGTTATTGTTATGGATTCGTTCATATCTGTGAAAGTTTTAAAAGAGAACCCGACTTCAGCAATGACTTGAGTTGGTTTATCATCACTTTCCATTCTGTCCTCGGTGCTGGTATCTTCAATGTTATCTACTGTTGAAGCTTCAGGAATCACCTCCGTTGAAACCTCTATCTCACTGGTCTTTGCCGAATCTGTGAGATTCGCTTCAATTACCTGGGTAGGATTCGCACCAACCGAATCATATACCGAACCTTGAACTCCTATTATAGCTTGTTGATCCATAACAGTCTTTGCAATCAAATGCTCGCCAGCTTCGAGCAGTGCATTGACATTACTGGCATCAATATCAATACTTTCTATTCTCTTGCTGCTTATGAACGCGTTCACCTGTTTCAAATTATGGAAGTCCAATGGATGTATCGATTTCAAAACTTCAAACAACAACTTATGCACCTCTCCTACCCTGATTAAAAGTTTTTTATTCTCTTGCGTTCTTTCAGATTGATCTTTAATCAAGTTATGATTTAGGTTATAACAAATGTTCAATCCATGAGATAAAATACCATCCAACCTAACCAATGGAACTCTCTGATCATCACATATCTCCCTCAGTTTCATCAGATACTCCTTGAATAAAGGATACAACTTCTCAAAAACGTCCCCCTTGTAACTCTTTTTCGGATCAATTAAATGGTAGTAAAAATTCTCATTACTGACCAAGAAGAACGATGTTGGGAAATCAGGCAACTTAGAGATGTTCAATTCTGTTAACTCTTTGAAAAACACTAACGTGTACTCCTCGTTGAATGATTGTAACTTCTGATGGATTTGAGAAATCAATGATCTCCTCATTGCCTCCCTTGCAGAAACCATGATTCCCTTAATGGTATCAATAGAGTAAACAAGATTGAAAAAATTTGCGACAGACCAGGCACCTGTGTCCAACAAAGTGATCAACGATTCTTGTTTCTCAACAATCTTGTGTGTGTTTGTTGCTATCATGGACATTATGTTAGATATCAGAGTTCTTGACTTGTTGGGGATTTTACGCAAGATGCTCAAGACCGATATAATTTCTGATTCAGTCAAGTCATTCATGAAAATCTTTGACTCCAAGTTATTTCCAACATAGCTGACAATCTTAGCAAACTCAGGTCCCTTTGATTTCGAAATGTTTTCATGGCACATATGGAACACTCTCCCAAGCACGTAATACTCAAAGCTCCTATTCTGTTGGACAATAAACTTCAACACTTCGGTCGCTCTAACATCATACTTAACAGCATTTTCAATCAGCATCTCATAGAAGCAAAATTGATCCTGCAGAATTCTCTGTCCAAAATGAGCTCTGATCAAATCAGTAAATCTGTTGAAATGGTCCACTTTAGCACCAGGGGTGGCTAACTCCTTGGCACGCTCTGTATAGTCATTGATGAATTGTTGATACTGCAATAGAATCACATTAGATTCAGCTTGAAAATTAGGTCTCTCCATAATCGATTTCGTAACGAGTGCTGTTTTGATCTTAGCCATCAATCCAGACAAGGTATCCATTTTCAATTTGAAAGGAACTGAATCGTTATGCCATATTGTTTTCTTGAATAAATTCATGTAGAATTCATGATCTTGGAAAATCATCGCTGCTGAAAGAGGATCAATATTTGCAACGTTCAATGGTTCTGTTTGAAGGATCATATATAGATTATTAGCTGCGCCTATGCGTCCATTGCGGGCAGTCCTTGTTTGTATCACATGGGATATTATCTCATGGGTATGCTTAGCAATAGCTCCATCCTTTTTCGCAAAAGAGGTGAAGTATGAGATCAAGATTTTGATGGCTGATGAGACAGATGTATCCTTCACTGAACGATTGATGGTCAATGCAAACATCAACCTTGCGAACAATTGACTGATCGCCATATCAAGCTCCTTGCTTGTTCTTGTTCGCTTCTTCCATGTGATTTGGCTCATTATCTTGAAGATCATATCATTGCTGTAAAGAATAATCTCTGAATTGGCTAGAACGTAAACGATGCCCTTCCATGCATTGATCGCCGCTATTTCAGCTTGCAGGCCATTTTCTGATTCGGATAAAGTGAAGCATTTATGGCAAATTGCCAACCAGGGTTTGCTTAGCTGTGGTAGATTTTCAGGGTTGCTGAAATAGGATAATGTGATCGACATCCAGAGTACCATTATCAATTCACTGTTCTCAAGATCCAGGTTTTCTGAAAGCTTCTTGGTGAGGTACGCAAAGATTACTTGAGTCGTGTGAATTGATGCGTCATTGGAATTAGTGATTGTGTAAATTGAAGGGACATCAGAATTCAACAAAGATGTCACTTCAAAATTCACTGTCTTTGAATTCAGGAAATGTGAGCAGGATTCTAGTAAGGCTGCAGTGGAAACCTGTAAGACTTTCAAATTGAAAACATGCAATCCATCCATGATGCATCTGAATAGGAACGCCAGCCAATTCTTTGAATTTTTCTCCATCATTGCTTTAAAATTAATAATTAGTTGTTTCAAAATATTCAACTTCTCAATGACTAATGATGTTGAGTTATTAAAAGTTTTGAAGTTCAGTATAGCAAATAAAATCTTCTCTTGTAAAGGTAATGGAATCGATGTGTTCATCCTCTGATCCTTCAATAGTTGAAGATTAGCAATCAGCAGATTTTTAGAGATTGATTCCCTCATGATCAACAGACACGAGTTCTGAATTGCCCATTTGAAAAAATCCAAACTCTCACTGGTCACTCTCCAAAACATATTGATGATTTTATGATTAGACAGCAGAATCGTCAACAGTTTAATTATCTGAACGTAAACTCGCGTCTTGAATGGATCTTTATCTAAGTTTGATTCCTTCTCCACAAGAGCAGACAGATCTCTCTTTATCATTCTTGTAATGTCAGATAGATATGTAGATAGGATCGTGACTTTCTTATTATCCGTCAGGTCTTTCCATAGCAGATTCAACGTGGCATACACCTCGAACTTCTTGTCCGAATCGAAAGGCTCCAGCACAACTAAACCACCATGAATCAATGATTTGAAAGAGATCAGTTCTTCATGAACACTAAGGGCAGTTGGGGGAAGTCTTGCAATCTGACCCGGGAGCCAGAACTCAGGTTTTGTAGGTGAGTTCTGTGATGCGTTCTTTGTTGGAGATGCTAGGAATTGATCTTGTGAAGATACTGAAACAGGCTTTGGAGTAGCTTTCAAGATTGACTTTCTTGGTAATTTAGCGATTGGAGTTCTCGAAGTGATCAACTTTTTGGAAAACACGACTTTCTTCTTCGCTATAGGTGATGATTTCGATAGCACATGCGGTGGTATCAAAGATGGGCCCTTTTCTGGAGAGGGAGATGGATATGAGGAAAGAGTTTGAGGTGGTGAAGATGCTATGTCCCGGCTGATTGACTTCTTGGGCAAGGTAGGGGTCCGCGCCACGGGAACTTTGGCAGCAGTAGGTTTCATGAGGGGTTCCTTAGAGGGCACTTCTGGCCTGAACACATTGAACATGGTGAACGGTGGGAGAGTAATAATAACACCCACAAGCACACTACACGCTAAAGGTGGAAATAATGAATTGATGAGAGACGCGAGGACGCGCGAAAAATTCAGAAAGCCAGAAAAATTAATTGGAGGGCATCGCTCTCAAGCCGCACTTGATGCAGATTGGCCATTGGCTCTCTTTCCCTAGTGAGTTCTGTGTGTCCAGTGCATTGCTGAGATTGTAGATTGCCTATTGAGGAGTGGCGTGGGATCTTCTGTACTCCTCCCACTCCCTTCTACTACCCAACAGGTCAAATGGGAAAAAGTTACCAAATTCCCGGGCACACAACACTTCCGTTTGCGGCCGATCACTGTGCTCTCTCTGCTACTTCCAACTCTCTTCTTGTGGGTCATACACGAGTTGGAGAAGTCTATGTATACGAGGCTCGAGGCTGTGATAGAAAGATGGTGAATTTGTATATTATATTACCCATTTTCTTCTTCAATGGTCTGCTTCAAATCTTCCCAATGCGTTGAGCAACTCGGCCCCTACCTTAACACTATCTATGAAGACAACACCGGGAATTGCAGTCTCCAATTTAGCTTCTAGACCAGATAGACCCGCACAGCCCAATAGTATTATACTTGCACCCCTTTCTTTCAACAATGTTGCCTTCTTAACCAGCTTCTGGAAATTTTCAGGGTTATTAAGTCCCAATACGTTAACATTGGATGCAACGGTTCCAACAAACAGAGGAATATTAGCACCACCGAAAAACTTAGTCACTGCAGCATCGAGCAGAGGTTCCCAAGACGTAGTTGAAGTCAGGATCCCGAATTTGGAAGGTGACTGAGACAACCCGTATGTGATACTTGCCTGGAAGATTCCCAATGTTGTCTTATGTGTCAATTCTCGCAGTTCAGCAACCAATGGATGGTCAGAGTAACAGCAAACTAGATACCCAGCGTATGACTCAAGGTATTTCTCCTTATTGGCCTTGAAATCTTTGAGAACCACTGCAGTTGACTTCTTTGAGGTCTCTTCATCGTCGATCTCTGATGGTGCTTCCGGTGGTGCAGTGTAGAACTCGAACTTGACCCCAGGTGGTGCAGTGAGGATCTCGGCCAGGTTGTCAGTGACAGACTTAGAGGAGTTTGGATTGATGATAAGCAGACTCATGGTCAAAAGTAGATTGGTGGTTCCTGAACAATTGACTATGTAGACTCGATAAAGTGAGCGGAAATTGGAGTATTTATATAGTCCTGCTGCCTGTCTACGATAAGCGGAGTTTGCCGAAGGAAAACACAATTTTTTCCATTCTTTTGTACCCACATTGACACATTGACACATACCGGGGGAGTGCAAGCTAATGTCCGCCAAACAGAAGCTACAGAAGGTCGTGCTGAGCACACTAGGCCATATCCAAAGCACTGCAGAGTATTATGCAGAGACTAGCGACTCTGATAGGTCCTCAAAACGAAGATTGGCTGCTGTTACAGCTGCCTCCCTTATCAGTGCAGGTTTGGACAAGGCTAGTGATTTGACCACGGACGAAGAGGACAATGAAATACAGCCAGGTATGACACCTGAGGAACGTAAATTAGCCAAACAGAATCATTTTATCGATGTCTTATTGGAGAAATTGTTGATCAGTGCTATTCCTAATGATATACCTGACAAAGCACATTTTCAAGAACGTATTAATGACCCCTTCAGAAAGAAATCTGACAACTTATCAATATCCAAATTTACATCAAATCTAACAAAGTTAACCACGAAGATCGGTTCCATATTTCAAACTCAGTTTTTCATTCTGAAAATATTTCATTGGACTGATCCATCATTGACGTTAACATGCCTTATTATTTACACTATTCTTATTCTACATCCAAATTTGTTTGTCATTTCACCTTTGATCTTTCTACTATATGGAGCCATGGTTCCTGGATATCTCTACAGACATCCGATACCTAACAAATTATCCAATCTTATCAAGGTCAATGAACGGGGTGATTCACTAATTGAGAAATTTGCCAGGGTGAAAGATGTTAAGAAACTAGAAGAGATGCTGATAACCGATGAAGAGATAAAGGAGAGAATACCCGAAGTTGATGATGAAACTGATACAACATCTCAGGCGTTAAAGTCAAAGATGGAATTCATGATCAATATGAGAGATTTACAAAACCTGATGACTGCGCTTTTGAAAGTCAGCAATGATCTAGAGAATTTTTGGTATGGTACAGCTGGTTTCAAAGATGAAAGGGTATCTACCTCTTTATTTCTCAGTGTTTTCATTGCCGTGATTTCTTTGCTATTACTTGACCCATTTATCAATTGGAGAATCGTTGGAATATTAATTGGCTGGTCATTTTTAGTTGCTATACATCCTAAGGTTTTACCGAACTTGAAGAGAACATATGAACTAGTCTTGAAGCCGCAGAATAAAAAATTGAATAAAATAATGAAGGAATCAGAAAGAACTGACATTATCCTTGATGAATCTCCTGAGATCAAACAAGTCGAAGTGTTTGAAATTTACTCTGAAATATCATCTTGGAGTTTCTATCTTTTCTCATCAAGTATCTTTGATTTGAACGATGAATTCAGACGTTGTCAAAAACCACCGCCTGGGGTCTCATCTTTAGACGAAGTAGAATGCCCAAGAACCTGGAAGTTTCATGATAGTCAATGGCATATAGATTACAATTGTAAGTCCTGGGTTGAGAATAGAGGTTTGAAATTAAGAGGAATGTACATTGATGATAATAACGAGTTTTTGGTTGATGACCAATTCAAGAGAAGAAGATTGTTCAGAAATGTTATCAGATATTCCAAACCAGCAAGAAAACCACCTCATTTACTGTAAGATTTGATCTTCTTCGACACCAGGCATACCTTCAAATAACTTTCCATAACATGGAGAAAAATGGTCATTGTAATGTTCATATGGATTACCCTTAGTTAATGACTCACCACATAAATAGCAGAAATTTTCAGAACATACAACACATTGCATCTTGTTACAACCATCCGATTTAGTCACCACAGTATTACAATTTGGACATTTCACCAATTCATCAGTCTCAGAAACGGTCTCAAAAAACAACTTATCTGCAATAAGTGAATCAACTGCTAACTTCAAATTCTGTCTTCCATAAACTTGCTGAAACCTCTTCAATTCAGAATCAGTGCATTCCCCACTGGCAACTTTTTCAAGAATGTCCCTTGGAATAGTATTCATTTTCCATCCACATGCATTATTTTTCCCATGCCAACTATGATTACAATCAAAACAATATGCCAGTTTACAATAACCACAATGCATGAGCTTATCATCAACGTTCTCTCTGAAGATCCATCTTGAACAGCGGGGACACTCCGAACACGAAAATGGATAAACAGTTCGAAATTTTTCAAATCTTGATAATTCTAACAATTTGAAATACTTCTGTTGATAATCATTGTCAAGCTGGACTTGTTTGAAAACATCGAAATCAATTTTATCCTTGAATAAGAGCCCCTTTAATTCACTTGTAGTCTTTTCACTGAAGTTTTTTAATGGTTCTATTGGACAATTCGCACATTGTAATCTCAAAACATCATCGGAATCTATGATCTGTTGGAAATACTCCTTTAGGCACTCTTTACAGAAACAATGATCACAATCTAATAAAACACCGTCCGTTTCCCCATCTTTCGACTCTAAACATATCGAACAACTGAACCTATTCTTTTTAAATTCATTCATCCTAGCTCGCTGTGTCATGGATCTGTACGATTTGAAGCGTGCCTCTGATGTCGTCTGGATAAGATAGTTCGAGAATATGTCCGATTCATATTTGAAGCTAATTTCATTCATAAAGAGGTCAAAAACAGAAAATAGTAACTCCTCATCAGCTGTTTCATCCTTATCAACCTCATGAACTGTTATCAATTGTCTTATATCATTAGTAATTGATCGTAAGGTGTCATCGTCAATCCAACAAGAACGGATCTCAACATCATCTTCGTTCAGTGGCAAACCACATCTAAACTTGATCCCCTCAAAGCACCCACTTTCAAAGAATTCAAGAACCTTCCCGTCACCCAGCCCACCCAACGGATCATTACGCACTAATTCGAACCTGACATTCCTATTGGGTAGCAGCTCATTCACTATACTTAGATCATAAGAGAGATCATCATTCTTGGAACTGATTTGTAATTCAGGATAAATCGACTTCAGCACCTCCAGCATCTCAGAAACGTTCTCAGACTTACCTCTCCCATCATATGCACACATGCGTGGCCTCAGCAATAAATGCTATCCCTTCTATCACTGAGCAAAGCGCCAAATGGGCCCAAGAGCGCATAAACGTAATCAGAATGCCACCAAATACTACTGATTAGAGATATTTCGCGATTTTGAAAAAGAAATATAGACGACATGCAGTGCATGATGATTCAATACAGCTAGCATAAACAGTAAGAAAGGGACAGCAAGAACGGGAGAGGTTAGGGTTAGGGAAGAAATTTTCTACAGCACTTGGCTCACTTAAAAAAAACGCACGTTTGCAAAATCAAAAAGGTATAACGAACGAATGAACTGAAATAGCCTGAGACATGTGTTAATGATTGAATCATCCCTCCAAAACGAAACTAAAATCAGGCTTCCACTAATTTCTCATCAACAATGTAGTCACCTTTCCCCTTATCAGATTCACTTCCTTCAGCGGCATCGAAAACTTCGACAGTTTCCATAAATGGAGCTTCCAAACCCAGGCCAGCTGGTGGGAAGAAATGGTTTATGATAACGTGAGCTACCATCGTGGTTAACAGACCAAACATGTAAGTCAAGTTGTAAAATTTGACGTACCCTTCAGCCATGTGATATCCGCCAGCAGAGCAGATCAAACCTGGGAGGGTTGGAAGAAATCCAATAGAAATAGAAGCAATTCCTCTCCAGTTAATGCCGTATTTATAATTGTAAATCGAGTTCTCTGTTCTATAAAGATCGCATAAACGATACTTCATTTTTCTAACCAAAAAGTAGTCAGCAAGAGCACATCCAACGAGTGGACCAATAAAGACAGAAAACCCAGATAAAACAGTTAAAAAGACACTGGCATTTGTCAAAAGTTTCCATGGCTGACAAGCTATACCAATTAACGTCATCACATAACTTCCCCTCCTAATATGGATGTATTTTGGAGAGAAACCAGCAATATCCATACCTGTGCTGCAAGCTGTCAACAACACGGCTTGCCATAGTTGACCTGATATGATACCAAATGAGGCAAAGAATATAGCAGCTCTAGAAGCACTATTGTAATCGTAATATTGGATAACACGTGGTAATAAAACAACAGGATTCCAATATATAGTTCCTAGTACTGGCTCCATTGCAGCAGATGCAAAGATACCCAATGCAGCCGTACCGAATAAAGTGACAGGAGCAGTGATAATTTGTGAGAAATTTGGGGCATATCTTGTCTTTGAATAACGAGTCCAATCACTCTGACCCAAAACACCACTATTGGAACCACATACATTACTGATCATGTAAAAAACGCCCCAAACCGAGTTGAAATTAACAGTTGTCACTGGTTTTTGTTCAGTCCATAAAGGACCTAATTTGCCTCCATTGATATGTAATGACCAAGCAAATAAACCAAAGAAGGAACCACATTGGAGAATGAACGAAATGTGAACTAGTGGCTGCATTTTTTCCGGTGGAATCAGCATAACAAAACAGAATAAAATAACGCCAATAAACACACCTATCAACTCTAACCCAGTAAGGGGACCCCAATCAGAGAAAGGATCATTAAGCGAACCTTTCAAGGCTTGAGGTGCCAAGGAACCAATAGTTCCAGCTAGGCCTTGACCAATGTAATATATATGTTGACCCTGCCATAGACACGCAACAAAAGATTTAATTGCAATTGGCAAATAACATCCATAGAATCCGAAGGCAGCACGAGAGGAAACTGTGTATCCAATTCTATGCTTTTGACCAATAACGCCAATTAAAACAGCTAGAATACCAACAATTAAAGCACCTACAGCAATCGCTACTAAAGCTTGCTGGCAGTTCAGACCGTATGAGAGCGCACTTGAGCCCATAGACCAAGTAGGAATACCCATACCTGCAACAGCCCAGTATCCAAAGTAAGAAATGGATGTCCAAGTATGTCTATCTTTAGGTGTTGGAATTAAATCTCTGTTGGACCATTTACTATCCTCAAACTCATCGTCTTCTTCCTTAGGAACAGCTAGGAGTTCCGATATTGGTAGGCCTTCAGGATTTCTCACCACCCTAACGATCCAAGGGTCTTTGAAAGGGTTCGATATGTTAGCGTAACTTTTGATCTTTTCCATCTTGGTGTCTTTAGTATAGATCACCAACTATAACAAATGGTGAATCTAACGAATACAGGTGCACTAGAGCTCTATGTTATATTGTAGGCCATTCTTATCGTTCGAAACTGTTAGCGTGATGGTTGTGACGTTTGTTAGATTGTTATCTTTTTTTTTGATCTTCACCTCCACCGTAAGGTACCAAAAGCGGAAACTGGAGAAATAAAAAAGTGTTACAAACAGTCGTGCTCTCCTCCACCATGGTTCACAACACAAACGGACTTGAATGAGATCAAATCAGATAAGTTACTTGATTGCTCATATAACTCCTCTTATCTCTGCTCAATCCCAATTGTGTCAGCTTTGCTCCCAGCAAATGCATACAATACTCTCTGACCTGATAGTTCGCAGTATTTCTTCTGTTGCATAATGAGTCACCAATCAGTTAAATCATATTTAGCGGATCTAAAGAAGTCATGGAAACATCTAATATCAATTAAGTATTAGTATCAGTATGCTTTCTTTCCAGAATTTTAACAGCTATAGTCCATTTTCTGTTCTTCTTCGTCAATTGAAAATCACAGTCCAAAGTAACATAAAGATATAATAGCGTGCCTTCTGTTATAGCTGATTCAATCTAACACAACATATCCTTTCTCATAAATCAAAGTACTACTTATCCAATGTCTCCAAGATTAGGTAAACATTCACATGGTCGTCACTCTACCTACTTCTTCTAACTTCTAGCCCTTCCTCTGGAATAATAACACCGCGGCTTATGTAATCAATTACCGTCGGACATCAAAAATAAACTACTCTATAACTTTTTGGAAGTTAGTAACAAGAGATTAGATGCTGATACTCTAACCAGATCGAGATTGAGAACCCACCCGACGGTGGCCTATTATATATGATATAACTATGACCTGTTTGAAAGAAGAGCTGTTTAAAGAGTTTATTGGTGAGAATACAGAAGGAGACAGCGTTACCATTCATATGCGTCCAGTAAGGTTACTGAATTGTTCATTTTCGGTAATTTCTTCAGCTAGGGTCTACCTCTAGGGCTGTTACAGAAGGGATAGCTGATTTCTCAAAGTTGGTGCTCTTTTGGGGAGGATGATGAACCCTAAAGGCAATAAACACTTTAACCGATAATTTGATAGTTTGGGGCTCAGCTGAAAGGTTAAAAAAATAGTATTGAGATGTTGAAACGAAAGCAGCCACTTGACAGTAAAGTAGTAGACTGAATCAAGTCAACATATGGGTTAATGGCATTGCAAACATGGTGATAGATGTCAGTCATCATTCGACGCTGGTCTGCGCCCAAAAATCAAAAACTTTGACAAAATTTTGGTAACGCTAAGAGTGACCAAGAGTGTTAATGATTTCAATGCGGTTGAAGGGTGAGTTTCTTTGTTTTTTGGTTGTTTGTACGACCTTCATGTTGTTATCATCAAAAGCCGAGAGCTATAACACACAAGGGCACTGATTTACATTTAGCAAATTTTCAGTCGTAAAGTTAATAAACTGAGATCAAACAGATTAGTCTAATGCCTATTAGTCAGTTAGTGGGCTGGATAATCCATTAGAATATTCTAATATTATAAAGTAAAAGAGTAAAATGTTGTGAAGGACAGATATATGTTGAATTTTGTTGAGAATCTGAAAATCTGAACTTCTCAAAAGGGGGGCCCCTTTATGGTGAGTTCGTAGGCGGAAACCTCTGCCTACGTTGGGCGGAGAGCTAGGCGGAAGCTAGGCAGAAACCATCGGAAAAAATCCAAAAGTCGAATTCTTGATGAAAACGAATCAACTTGAGATTAGCCGAAATTCTATCTCTGATTTCTTTGAAATTGTTCCTTATTGTGCATTCCCACGTACCAATGGCTGCAGGATAAACTTGAAAAGGATATTTTATGAGAGCCTCCCCTATAATAAAGGTATACTAATCCAAAAGATTCATAGCAGCTCGAGTAGAAGCCTCAAAATATCACGTCCCTTGATTCAAAACAATCAGCGAGTCTTTCCCTCGTATGGAGGCTAAATATTTATGCATGGTGGGCTTTGAGAACAAAATCTTTCGCATCACGTCCATTGCCAGGCTCAATATATAAAGTTAAAACAAGTTTATCAAAATCCTGAGCTCCAAGACTTTTCATTCTGTGTCCTGTAATGTACTCTGTTGTAGAATCGGATGTTCTAGTATCATCTATTCTTTGTTTTCCATACTCCAGCCCTTGATAGATTTAAGAAAGGCCATTTCTGTCGTCAGCCATTCATGATAGGCTTCATATCGAATGAACATCGTTTAGCGGATATTCAGGCGATCTCGTCAAGCTTCTCTGTGGACTCTTTTTTATCCAACTGAGATAACAATCAATCTGTTCGGCCTGCAGCTATTGTCTGTAAGAAGAAGAGGGCGCATGAGGTCAGCAGTCGCCATGACAGGGAATTATCTTTCGAGGAAGATTCAAAGCAATTGATGAAGTGTGCGGCTTAATCACTTATCTCTATACAAAACTATACTGACGTACAAGAGCAAATATCCTTTTATTCAGGTTAGATGATTCCATGTTCCTCCAATATTTAGATCTCATATAGTTCTATGTACACCTTCAGGTAGGTAGGTATATACTCACAACACGCTGTTCTACTATGCAAGAAATTTCTCTGGGGATGATTCCGGTTGCAATGTGTGTTTGGGTTTTTTTTATGATTAACGTTTATTTTGGTCATAATACCAATTGTTATTCTGTTGTGACAGAAGCGATGAAATAGGATTTTCAGAATTTGAATGAAACAGGATTTTCAGAATTTGATTGACTTCGAAATGATGTTGTAACATGATAATTAGTTAATTCCACTCTTGATAAATAATCAGCGGTACTATTTTCAATATAATATTTGTTACGTTTCCGACACTGATTCCTAATATGTCCTTTATCATGGTAGGTCGAATCATGTCAGAGTACGGTTTTTCAAATCTCGATGTTTTCGAGGAGTTTACTAGCTGGTCCACCCTCAATTGTCTCCCGGCATGCGAAGATGAGTCCCATGCATGAACTATCCCATATAACAACAAGTTATCTGTCAAGTGTCGACTGTGCTAAGGCAGGAGACATGACGATGTTTGTTGTTATCAAGTGTTGCACTAGGATTTTTGATGTCTCAGATATCAAGTCCAATGCATACGTTTGATTCAATATATTTGACATGACTCATGGCCCCAAATTGTAGAAGCAAATGGATCATCTCACTTCAAAACCCTCGAGTCTTCTACGATTTACGTGTGAATTGCTCCAATCTGAGTGACAACCGGAACTATCTATACTATAATACTTTGAATGTCTTTCTTGCAAAGTTCTTGCCGCAGCACCGTCACATATAATTTTGTACGATTAGCTATACCGACTCAGTCGACGTTCTGACACTTGTTAGGTCCATCTGGTTCCCAATTCTGCAGACCTGATCACATCCAGAATTCTTTTCTTTTCTCAACAAACATCTCGTGTGGTTGTATTAGAGACACTTGATAACACGCTCCTTGGCACACAGATACTGCTTACTCTACTACTACACTACACACTCAGCCTCGGCAATCAAAGTCCGAATTTCTTACCCCTGAAACTGGCTCGTTTCAACTGCAGGAATATGTATATGTGGAACAAAAAAAAAAAAAAAAAACAGGAAAACGCCCCAAAAGGCCCCAAAAAGCCCCAAAAAGCCCCGATGCGCTATTGCTATATTTAAACAATATCTCCACCATTATTTGGTGAACGTCAATTAGCTCAGCTAGCTTTCCCACCAACCACCCACCAAAAAGCGATGAAGACCTCAATCCATAGCAGGATCCTGAAGCATCTGCATCGTAACAACAATCTCAGACGCGTTCTACTCACGATAGCAGCGTTCGTTATTGTCATCCAGACCTACTCTTCCATCTATTCTGTCCCGTCACATTTCAAGAAGCTGTCAAATCAGTTTCCATCTGCTGCCAGTGCTGCTGGATCTCCCCACTATATCAGGATCCTAAACCCTTCCGCCTCAGCAGCAGACACGCCGCCGCAGGGAGTCCAGTCCTCATCCTCCAATGAGTTGAAGGACCAGGACATCCGCGCCCAGTTGGCGTACCAATACCCATACGACATCAACGATCCGATCCCACCAACGATATGGCAGACGTGGAAAACACCAATTGACTCACCACAAATGCCTCAGAAATTCCTCAAGTTCATCAAAGAGTGGCAATCACTGGATCCAAAGAAGCATAACTATCATCTCGTGCCTGATTCACTCGCCATGGAGCTGATTCAGTTTTTGTACGGTGGGATACCTAGCATTCCTCATGCATATGCCAAGTTGCCCAAGAGTATCCTGCGTGCTGATTTCTTCCGGTACTTGATCCTCTTTGCGCGCGGTGGGCTATACTCTGACGTGGACACGGTGCCGTTGAAACCATTGGAGGAATGGGTATCGCATAACGAGACGTTGTATGGCGAGAAGAACAAAATCGGGCTGGTGTTAGGGATTGAAGCAGACCCGGATAGAGAGGATTGGGCAGATTACTATGTGCATAGAGTACAGTTTTGTCAATGGAGTATGTTAAGTAAAGTTGGACATCCGATGCTAGGGGAGTTGATTAGTAGGATTACCGAGATTACGTTGGAGAAGGAGCGTAATGGGACGCTGAATGAATTTGATGGTGATGGAGTGATGGATTGGACAGGGCCAGGGATTTGGACGAGGGAGATATTCAGGTACTTCAATGAGTTGTTGAGCATTAAGGGTGATAAGTTGAAGTTGGTGAATCCAACGGGGAAGAATGAGTATAATTTAGGGTTGGATATTTCCAAGAATGGGATTGATTGGAGGTACTTCACAATGATGGATCAGAGTGTGGTGATTGATGACGTGTTGATCTTGCCGATTACGAGTTTCAGTCCAGGAGTCGGACATATGGGGTCTAAAAGTGTTGATAACGAGATGGCGTATGTTAGACATATGTTTGAAGGTAGTTGGAAGGAGCCCAAGCCCAAGACCAAGCCTAAGACCAAGAAGAATTGATTATGTTTAGAATTATAAATTTTACATGCATGTATATGATTATGCGTACGTACGTACGTACGTACGTACGTATAACATGTATTTTAAGATTACAATTAGAGAATGACACAACTCGATTTCTTCTTCTTCTTCTTTGTTTTCTTCTTGTCGAGTTGGTTCGATGCAGGGGCAGCATTTTTTTTTTGAGGTCTTACTATTTGTTTTTGCGATGACTGCGCGACATATTGGGCCTGCTGATGCTGTTGTTGTTGTTGCTGTTGTTGTTGTTGCTGCTGCTGTTGCTGTTGTTGAGAGGCTATATCCTCCGTCACTGTCTCGCTTCTCATGATCTGTCTAACTACGTCGACGAATGCCTCGTCGACATTTGTCCGATGCATGGCACTTGTTTCGTAAAAGGGCACCTTCCCCCAGCTTTCACTCACTTTGATACCGTCTTCTGGGCTCAAGACACGCTGGTCTTCCAAATCACACTTGTTCCCAACGAGAACCATAGGCACCGAGCCATCTTTGATTCTCAGCACTTGTTCACGTAATTCCAGCAGTTCTTTCAACGAGTTGTCATCAGTGACACTGTACACGAGAATGAACCCACGTCCCGACTTGATGTACAACTCACGCATTGCCGTGAATTGGGCGACGCCTGCCGTGTCGAGGATCTCTAGATCGCAGGGCCGTGAGTCGATCTCGATTTGTTTGCGATATGAGTCCTCGATCGTGGGATCGTACGTGTCGATGTAGACGTTCTGGACGAACTGGACCGTGAGGGAGGACTTCCCGACGCCTCCTGCACCAAGGACGACGATCTTGTAGTCTGTGGATGGTGTTAGTTAGTGGCGTGGCCGGGAAGTAGGCGGTGGGAATGATACGTACCTCTCATTATGGATCAATCAATCAATGAATCAATCAATGCTGGTTGTTGTTGGTGTTGGTGTTGTTGTTGTTAGCGAAAAAGAAAAAGAATTTCAAAACAAACAAAATAAGGTTTTGATTTTAAAGATTGGATGATCCGTTTACTACAAAACAGATATTTAGAGATTTAGAGATTTAAAGATATAGATATAGAGAGATATAGACATAGATATAGATATAGAAAAGATATATAGATAGCTACAGCTATATGAAAGTCGTATATACAGCATATTATTCTACATCTCTATCTTTTTTATTTAGCCTTGACCGCCTGCGCAATCAACCTCTTCACCAGCTTCTCGTCCGCCCTCCACTCATCCCTCACCTGGTCCCAGTCCACCTGTTTCAAGACAGCGCCAACGTTCTTCTTGTTGTTGTTCTCCCCCTCCAATGCAGCGACAAACTGCTCAACGCGTGCCTTGACCTCTGACTCAGGCGCCACGGGCAACTCGTCGACATACTTGTCTATGATCGCTGCCTCCTGGAGCTCCTTCTGCTGGAGCTCTGCCCTGTCGAGCTTAGCGTACTCCTGCGCAGAGTCGCGTCTCTGTTTGGACGCCTTTGCGAAGAGATCGTAAAGGAGAAACTCTGTGTGTTGCGCTTCAGTGAGTCCCGGCTCCAGTTCCTTGTTGCGGACCGCGGCGAGCAGCGACTTGACCGTGTCTCTGGCAAGGGTGTCCTTGGAGCGCATGGCGGCCTTGAGGTCTGTCTTGAGGAAGGCGAGTGTTGCGTCGTATGCCTTTGTGGCGTAGTGGCGGCGAAGCATGGCGTGTTGAATCTGTGTTGTTGTATGTTGTGTTGGTGGTGGTTGGTTGGTGTTTTTTTCTTACACTTGACTTCTGTCGCTATTATACTATCATTATACTAATACTAAATACTAATACTGCAATATATACACTACACAGTACTACCACTAATATATTATTACTACTATACTACACTAACACTATACTAATAACTGATACTAATAATAGTAATAACTAATACTATAAGAATAAGATTCACAATTTTAAGTTAACCGCTGACTTTAATGATACTAATAGTATAAGAATAAGATTAAGAATAAGATTATGAACAAATAATAAGAATAAGAATAAGAATATTAGCCGCTGACTCTGTACTATACTATCACTATTATTTATTACTATGCTCTATTATTAATACTATACTGTTACTGTTATTTGTTACTATTACTTACTATCACAATTCTATTACTACTATTCTTCTAATAATGCTAATAATACTAATACTAATACTACTCCCAAAGCCATGTATACATACATAATATACACCACCTCTATTCCTCTCTCTACTCACTCACTCTCACGCTCCAGGAACTCAGTCCACAACCCGACAAAGCTCTGCCTCTCCCGCTCCTGTCCAGACACAGCGCTACCGTGCTCAAGCCCTGCTGCCCTGCGCTTCTCGCCATCCCAGCCCAAGAAGTTGCTGATCAACTGCAGCACTTCAAACTTCTTCGTGTCGCCTCGTGGCAACGCAACAAAGCTCACCAGTAGATTCGACACGAGCTCTTTATCCACTTGATCTGCCGTGCTCGCCTGCTTGATCAACTGCAGTGCCTTCGTCAGATGCTCGTTCAATATCACCGCCTCGTGTCTCGACTTTCCCAACTGCAGCTGCTTCTCTTTCAACGAGCTCTCGAGTTGAGGGATGCGTGCCTCTTGTTCTTTGACTTGATCTTTCAATTGCAGTATCTGCTCCTCCTTCTCCTTCAATGATGCCTCCAGATCAGACTCTTTCTTTAACGAGCCCTCCTGAGTCAACTGCAATGCATTCAATTGACCCTTCACCGTCTCCAACTCAACAGCTAATGCCTCCTTCTCATCAACCACCCGTGTCTGCTCCTCTTCACGTTGCGCCAGCACTTGCTGCAGGTTCGTGATCTCGTCGTTCAGCGACCCATTCACCAATGCATCGTTCTTCAACCGCATCTCGTACTCTTCATTAACCTCTTTCAACCTACCAACCTCTGTCTCTAGTCCAGCAACAGCATTCGCCTTTCCTTGCTTCAAAACCTCCACCTCCGTCTCTAATGACTCCTTCACCTGTCTCACTGTGCTCAATTCACGCTGTAGCGAATCACACTCGTCGTTAACCTCACTCGCCTCCTTTACCAATTGCGTCTTGTCCCGATGCAGCGTCTCTACTTCTTTCGAGAGTCGTTCAGATTTCTGCTTCAGTGAAAGGTTTTGTGATTCGTATTCTTGTAATGTCTCACGCAATGTCACCAACTCTGCCTGGTTCTCTTTCATCTGTGAGAAGACTGACTTCATGGATCCGATACGTTCCAGTAATGACTCGTACTTGGCTTCGATCTCGGACCTGCTGGCCTCTGATTGTGCGAGTTGTGCCTCGAGGTCTTTTACACCTGCTTCTTTAGCATCTACTTCTTCTTTTGCATCTTCTTTGGCTTCTTCGTTGGTATCTTCTTTGGCTTCTTCTTTAACCTCTTCTTTAGCTTCTACTTCACCTTTCAATTCTTCTTTAGCTTCTACTTCATCCAATTCTTCTTTTACCTCCTGTTGTTCACCATCTTCAGTCTCATTGATCTCATCTTTGACCTCATTATCTTTGACCTCGTCGGCCACATTCACATCTGTCTCCTTGGTAGGCGCCGTTCCTGACTTGCCTGCCTTGCCGGTCTTGCCTTTCTTCTTCGCCATTGCCAGTCAGTCCACCAATAATCCACCAACAGACCAAAAATTCCAACGCTTTTTTCATTTTCTCGACGCGTATTTTTCACTTTTACTTATTTACTTATTTACTTATTCACTATTTGCTAGTCACTAATTAACTAGGTACTACTCACTAGCTGTAACTGTGTTATTACTCAATGGTGGACATCAGGGACTTCTTCGGCAATCCACAGCCCCAGCGCAAAAGACAGCGTGCTGCTGCTACTGCTGCTGCAAATAACCCTGTCGTCATTGACAGCGATGAAGGCGACACGGTGCCTGCAAAGAAGCCCAAGGTAACGACCCCAAAGAAGAAGAAGACGACGACGACGACAACAACGACGACGACGACGAAGAAGAAGGCTGATGATGATGATTTTGTCATTGATGTGGATGGTGAGGATGACGATGATGACTTCTTGAAAGAGCTCGATGAGTTGGACTCACAGAAGAAGAACAAGTCTTCTCCTGTAAAGGCCCCAGTGAATCCAGTGAAGCCAGTGAAGCCAGTGAAGCCAGTGAAGCCAGTGAAGCCAGTGAAAGCAGAGAAACCAGCAGAGAAACCAGCGAAGCCAGTGAAGAAACAAGCTAAACCTGCGGCAGCAACATCAACATCAACATCAACATCAACATCAACATCAACATCAACAACAGGCGATGTATTCACTCTACTGGCACAGATCCCAGATGCCGAACTGCCTGAGGAGACAAACACCGATACACCTTTCAACTATCATGCCTTCAAGGCAAAGCAAGCCGCCGACGCCCCATTGGAACCAAACACAAACATTGAAATCCCTCAAGGTGCACCAAACTGCCTCACGGGTCTCACAATCGTGTTCACTGGTATCTTGCCAAACCTGTCGCGTGACGTATCAGAGAACATAGCTAAGCAATACGGTGCCAAAGTCACTAAATCGATCTCTTCGAAGACCTCGATTGTTGTCCTGGGAGATGATGCCGGACCTTCTAAAGTCAAGAAGATCAAACAGTTTAAGATCAAGGCGATCACCGAGGAAGGGTTCTTTATGTTGCTGAAGGGGATGCCTGCAGATGGAGGTGATGGGGACTTGGCGAAGAAAGAGAAGTTGAGGCGTGAGAAAGAGGAGCAGGACGCGTTGAAGGAGGCGTTGCGGATGCAGGAGGAGCAAGAGCGGCTCGAGAACGAGAGGGAGAAGGAGAGGGCAAAGAAAAGCGCAGATGGTGGTCGTGCTGGTGGTGCTGGTGACCGTCACGGTGACAATAATAATCAGAAGGTTATTTCTGATGATGATAAGCTCTGGACGGTCAAATACGCACCGACGAAGATTGAACAGATATGTGGCAACAAGTCCTCCGTGTTGAAATTGAAGACATGGTTGGAGACATGGCAGGATAAATTTGGCAACAAAGCACCAAAGAAGGGTGATACTGAATTCAGAGCTGTATTAATCCATGGCCCACCAGGGATCGGCAAAACTACAGCTGCTCATCTTGTGGCAAAGGAGTTAGGATTCGATGTCATTGAGAAAAACGCATCTGATGTCAGATCAAAGAAACTGTTGACGTCAACTATCAAGAATGTGCTTAACAACTCCTCCGTTGTTGGATATTACAGCAAGAACAAATCCTCAAAGTTTGTCATCATCATGGATGAAGTCGATGGGATGTCTGGTGGTGATCGTGGTGGTGTTGGTGAATTGGCGAGCTATTGTCGTAAGACTCAAACACCATTGATCTTGATCTGTAATGATAAGTCCCTGCCAAAGATGAGACCATTTGATCGTGTTACGTTAGATTTACCCTTCAGAAGACCTAGTGCTCGTGAGATGAAATCAAGACTAATGACAATCGCATTACGTGAAAAGATCAAACTTGATCCAAATATCATTGATCAATTGGTATCTGCCACTTCAAATGATATCAGACAGATCATCAATTTGCTTTCAACCGTGTCAAGAACCGCTGATTCTATCAACGGGACGAATTCTGGACAGATTTCTAAAGAATGGCAAAAGAACTCCACGTTGAAGATCTTCGACATTGTCCCTTTGTTATTCAGCTCAAGATCCCATTCGATTCACACCCCGTTGTTTAAACTCTTCGAATACTATTTTGACGACCATGCCTTTGTGCCTCCAATGATTCAGGAAAATTACATCAATTCTTCACCTGCCAACATGAACAACCCATACTCGGGAAAGACACACCTAGAAATGGTATCTAACGCTGCAGATTCCATCTCGTTGGGTGACCTAATCGATGCAAAGATCCATTCCTCAGAACAAGCATGGAGTCTAATGCCCTCTCACGCGTTGATCTCAACGATAAGACCTGCAAGTTTTGTCGCTGGTGGGCTTCGTGGCCGTGTCAACTTCGCGTCCTGGTTTGGTCAAAACTCCAAAATGGGGAAATACTACAGGATTCTACGTGAGGTTGAGTACAGGATGCGATTAAAGACAGGTGGGTCCGGTGAGGGTGAACTGCGGTTGTTTTACGTCCCGTTGCTGATTGAAAAACTTTTAAATCCGTTGTTGAACTGTGCGAATGATGACGAGGCTATCAAGGAGATTGTAGCGACGTTGGATTACTACTACTTGACAAAGACGGACTGGGATTCACTGTTGGAGTTTAATGTGGGGCCAGCGAAGGCGCTGGATAAGTTGAAGAAGGTGCCTACTAAGACCAAGGGAAAGTTCACCAGGGTTTATAACAAAGGCAGCCATCCTGTGGCTATTTTGAAACCTGGTAAGAGTACTGGTGTCTCTGGAAAGGCACAGCAGGATAGACCTGACCTTGAAGATGCAATTGAAGAGGATGAGGAAGTAGAGAGCGAAGAAGAAGACAATGATGATTGATTTGATTGATTGATTGATTAACAATAAAGAAAAAGGAAAAGTGTTTTTGTATATATCTATGAATCCATATATGTAACGTTCAATCTTCTGTTGAGATACTCCCCTGCAGTGATCGGCTCATACTTCTTCGGGTTATCATCGGAGTAAGTCCCCTCTAGGGCATCAACCACCTTATCTCGATTCGCAGATATGAAAAATGGAATTGTGTATCGTGCCTTAGATATCCCTGTCTCTGAATCAACAGGCGGTGCAGTGACCCTATGCAATGTCGACTTCAGCTGGTCATTCGACCACCGTTGCAAGAAATCTCCAGTATTTACCACAAGTGAACCCTTGATGAATGGCGCAGGCAGGAACACGCCCTTGTTGAACGGATCCTCCACTTGTAACCCACCGCATTCATCCTGCAGTAGCATGGTCATTGTACCGAAATCCGTATGTGCTGCAATTCTCTCTGCCTTGCCCGTCTTCAATGACGACTCGTCAGTTGGTGGGTAATGAAGCAGTCTTAGTTGGTTATTAGAGTCATCATGATATGACAACAGATAATCTTCATCTAGGTCCATACCTAGTGAAACGGCACGCAGGAAATTCTTGCCCACAGTATCACACATTTTGAAGTAATATAGACAGTACTCTTTAAACCCAGAGATGTCATTTTCATCTGGCCATATGTTATAATAGAGCATGTTATTAGGATTATTCATATCGAATGATTCTTTAACATCAGGCACCTTTCTCAGATTTTCAACCTCCTCTTTGTCAAACACCATCTGTACCACTTTCTCCTTCCCGATACAAGAGTATCCACAATGATGTGCGCCATTCTCAGGATGTGGTGCCTTCATCTTCTTAGCTGTATCCATCGCAAAGAAAGCCTTGCTCCATTCAAACATCCTGGCCTGATCAGCTTCAGGAATCCCGTGGTTCACAACGTACATGAACCCAACCTCCTTCATGATCTTCACCATTTCTTTCCCAACTGATAATCTACCATCTTGAGATTCATAGAACTTGGAAAAGTCCACTATAGGCACAGCATTACTAGGAACAGGCGACATGATCCTTTTTCTTTTGATGCCAATATTGAGCCCTCAACGTTGCAACTGCAACTGCATTTGTGATCATATTTATATAACACGCTCGCAATGCCTCAATGTCAGCTGTTCTCAATACGTCATCAGCCCATTATGATAGCTGACAGTTTGGATATTTGTGCGCTTGTGGAGAAGTAGCGATAAGAGCGCGCGCCCACCTTAATGCCCACCGTTGGCCCACCAAACACACATCTGCTGAAAGGTACTGCTACTGACTCTTACTAATGGTGCTTGGAGGCCGTCAGCATGTATGATAAGCTACCAGCCATGTCCATGTCGTCAGAGCTGATAAGGGGCCCGTTTCCAGTTTGAAATCTCGTGTTCATGATCATATTCGCACAAAGTACACTACCATAATGATAGAGAATAACAAACGTAAGCTGTTGATCGGTGTCGATGTTGGTGGCACAAACACGGACTCAGTGTTATTGGATCCACACGCGTTCGACTCACCTAACAAAGGGATCCTCAGTTGGAATAAATTTGTCACTACGAAAGAGGTCTCTGATGGAATCACCCAAGGTATCACTAAACTGTTTGATGATTGCCAGGATGTTAAGAAAGAGGAAATCACCTCTGTCACAATAGGCACTACTCATTTCATCAATGCTGTCATTGAACAAGATCAGGCACGGTTGGCGAAAGTCGCTGTGTTGAGACTCTGTGGGCCTTACTCTGAGAAGATCCCTCCGTTTTCTGACTTTCCTACGGCATTGAAGAACATCATTGAAGGTCATGTTGGATACTTGAAAGGTGGATTCCATGTCGATGGTAAACAGATCCGTCCACTGAACGAATCTGAGATATTAAACCAGATTGAACTGATCAAAGAGAAGGGGATCAAGAGTATTGCCATTGTTGGGATTTTTTCATCGTTGAAACCTGATCATGAGATCAAGGTCAAAGATATCATCCTGAAGCATATTCCTGATGCGAAGGTCGTTACTTCGTATCAGATTTCGGGAGTCGGATTCATCGAGAGGGAGAATGCAACTATCTTAAATGCATCGATCCTTCCGTTTGCTGAAAAGATCATCCATTCGTTCATTGATGCCATTGAGAACAAGTTTGGATTGTCTTGTCCTGTGTTCCTGACTCAAAACGATGGAACCGTGCTATCTGCCTACGAGTCACTGGAATTACCAATCCGTACTTTCTCATCAGGTACGACTAATTCCATGAGAGGTGCCTCGTTCTTGGGTAACGTTAAGGGGAAAGCGGCAATTGTTGTCGATATTGGAGGAACTACAACTGATGTTGGGTTATTGCTCCCAACTGGGTTTCCTCGTCAATCTTCTTCATATTGTACTGCTGGTGGTGTCAGAATGAATTTCTCTATGCCTCATGTTGAAAGCATTGGGCTTGGAGGTGGCTCGTTAGTGCAAGAGGTTGATGATCAGATATTTGTTGGTCCAGAGTCGGTTGGTTATGAAATCCTTGAGAGGGCAACGATTTTCAATGGAAATGAAATAACTGCTTCTGATGTTGCTGTTGCAGCTGATCCCTCTTTGAAAATTGGAAGTGTTGAGAAGGTTAAGGGTAAGTTCAGTGAGGAGTTCATTGACAAATTTCAAAATCGTGTCAAATTGATGTTGGAGACCGTGATTGATAGAATGAAGACTTCACCTGAAGACATTACAGTCATTGCTGTTGGTGGTGGCTCGTTTATTATGCCAAAGGATTTAGATGGTGCATTGGAGGTTATCCTGCCTCCATATTACAACGTTGCTAATGCAGTTGGTGCAGCATTGGGTAAGATCTCATCCGATGTTCATAAAATCAAACTGTTGTCTGGTGATCTCACCAAAGAGAGTATCCTTGAAAACTTCAAGAAAGAGGCAATCGAGAAGGCATTGGAGAAAGGTGCTCTTGAATCTACCATTGAATTTATCTTTTTATCATATGATCCAGTTCCATATGTTCCAAATACTTTTGAGTTTATCGTCAAGACAGTTTCTGACGTTGATTATGATAGTGTAAAACATAAGATTTCCACGAATCCTAAGAAGAAGCCTTTGTCATTGACTACAGGTACAAAAGATGTTGTTAAGAATTCATCATTCAAACCCTCGGATAACATCAATGAAGACATTGATCTCGATTCTTTTGATTATATCAATTATGTGCCAAAGATCAACGATAGAAGAGAATGGGAAATCTCGCTTGTCGATTTGGAACTGTTGAGGATTGGTACTTATATTTTAGGTTGTGGTGGAGGAGGAGATCCGTATTCTAATTATCTTGCATCAGTGAATCTCCTAAAAAAGGGTGATACTATGACGGTGATTGATGTCGAGGATCTTCCAAAGTATATCAAAGGTGAAGGCTCTATTATATCTGTTTGCCAAGCTGGTTCCCCAACTGTCTCAAATGAGCAATTGATTGGTGATGGTCTTATGACTTGCTATAAGGTAATGAGTAAGTTCATCGGAAGTGAACCAGAGGCTGTATTTCCAATTGAGATTGGTGGTGGTAATGGACTCATTTCATTCCTTGTGTCCACATCTTCCAAATTGAATATTCCACTAGTGGATGCTGATTGTATGGGTCGTGCCTTCCCGACTCATAATCAAACCATTCCTGTGGTTTATACACCTCCAGATGAGGCATTTTACCCGCCAACTGTCCTCAGTAATGGGAACGGTAATACTATGATCATTACTGAATCCAAGGATGACTTCTTGTTGGAAAACATAATGAGAGCCTCGCTGGCCGAGATTGGATGTTCTGTTGATCTTATGAATCCTCCAATGACGTTTGAAGATGTGAAGGAGAAGACTATTCATCGTTCTGTTTCGTTAGCTTGGAGAGTTGGTAAAGCTGTGAGAATTGCAAGACAGAAATCAGAGACTTACAAGTTACCTGAAATCATCTTAGGTTCTGTTGGTAACTCAGGGAAGTTATTGTTCTCAGGTAAGATTGTTGGTGTGGAGAGGAAGTTGCTCAAAGGTCATGTTTGGGGTGAAGTCATTATCGAAGAGCTGGAGAAGACAAGAAGAAAAATGACAATTCCTTTCAAGAACGAGAATATAGTTGCCAGGATTGAAGGTGAAGTTGTTTGCTCTGTTCCAGATCTGATTGCAGTTATTGATGCCGATACAGGCGAGGCTGTGGGTACACCTGACTATAGATATGGACTGATTGTTTTTGTTTTGGGTATTGCTCCAAGTAACAAATGGACAGATACAAAGAGAGGTGTTGAAATTGGTGGACCACACTCTTTTGGATTGGATGACGTTGAATACGAACCAATCTCCAAGTACTCGAAACCTGTTTCCGTCATTGAAGAGTATTATAACCATAAGTAGAGTGTTTAAAAATTTGATTTTGATAATCCAATAGAATCTTGTAGAGGTATCGTCCTCCATGTTAACAATTGGCAATCACGATTACTTTACAGCGATATAGCTATTCGTCAGCCTGAGGTGCTTTTTTAAAAAGAGAGGAAATGCGAGTCTAGGGCAAGATATAAGTAATCAAAGAAATGTGTATTTATCTATCTATATCTTCAGGGTTTGTGGTTTCTTTCCTGGAGCTTCAAGGTCTTTATAGTACCAGTAGCCGACATCTGGTCCAAAATCAGAGTATCTGATAGAATGACCAAGGTCAGAGATCGAACTAAAATCGTCTTCAGACAAAGTGAGGCTCTCACCAACCAAGTTCTCATCAATTCGTGAGATTGTAACTGTCTTTGGAATGACTGATGTTCCTCTTTGGATAGCCCACGCAATTAACACTTGAGCTGGTGTCTTACCTGTATTTTCAGCAATTGCAGTAACTTTTGGATGAGTTGAGATTCTTGGTTCACCATTCAATTGATACAAAGGATTCTGATTACCAAAGGCAGAGTATGCAGTGATATGAATATCTTGATCTTTGTGAAATTTCAAGAAATCTTCCTGCTTCAAATAAGGGTGCATTTCCATTTGATGAACTTGCGGTTTGATGGAACAGTTATTTAAAAGTGTTTCAAGCTCTTCTAAACAGAAGTTAGAAATGCCAATTGCCCTAACTTTACCAGAATCTAACAACTTTTCCATGGCTTTCCAAGTCTCAACATAGTCAATGTCAACAACAACAAATTCCCCTTTAAGAAACTTCTCCTTGTCATTGGCACAAGGGTAATGCATCAGGTATAAGTCGACATAATCAACCCCCAGTTTCTCTAAACTAGCCTCCAGAGCCTCTGGAACGTCCTCAGGCGCATGATGTGAGTTCCATAATTTCGTAGTCAAAAAGAAATCCTCTCTTTTAACACCACTGTTCTTGATACCGATTCCAACATCAGATTCGTTTCCGTAGATCGATGCGGTATCGATATGTTTGTATCCGTTCTTTAAAGCATGTGCAACTGCAGTTTGAACTTCTTGGGCAGGTGATTGCCATGTACCTAGACCAAAGAGAGGGATAACAACACCATTGTTCAATGTGGCCGTTGGGGAATCTTTGAAAGCACTCATTGTGATTTATCGGATATCCTATTCACGCAGGAGATCCACAAAAAGCAGATTTAACGAGGTATATATGATCTTCGTATCATTGAATTGAGCCCACTCGGCGCAGTACCTCTCTAAAGACTGATAGTGGGCCTGTTATGCCTTGATAGCAAGGAAGTCAGCGTTTTTGAGGTCTGGTGGGCCGTGTGGAGTCGCTGGTGGGCTCTTATCAGATCTGCTTCTGAATCGGGACAAATCCGATGAACGCTGTCGTGGCTCTGAACGAAGTGATGGTCGGATGGTGTTTGGTTCTAGTGAAGGAGACTGTGGAGTACATATACCTGAGATGATGCTCTTATTTGGTTGGCTGGGTGCCCTGATTTGGTTGGTATATTAGATATACACAATGGTTGATTGGGAAGCTTGGAAGAAGAAGCTTGAAGTACCAAAAGACGAAGACAGTGGTTATTCGAATGACAGTTTGACAAATAGAGATTTGATTCCCTTTGGCCCAGATCGTCGTACTTGGAATCCCTTTGCATACTCTGCTTACTGGCTTGTTGAAAGTTTGAGTATTACTGGCTATACGACAGGTTCAAGTTTAGTTGGGTTTGGTCTTTCCGTTAAACAGAGTATCTTATGTTCGTTCGGTGCCGGTGCCATCTACGGTTTATTTGCAGCAGTTATGGGGTCCATTGGTGCTAAGTATCACGTCGGATACCCAGTCATTGCCAGAATGCAATATGGTATCCGTGGTTCAACATTCGGTATTATCATGCGCATAATTACAGGTATCATTTGGTGGGGTGTTCAAGCTTATTTTGGAGCGCAAGCGTTTGCTGTAATGATCAGTGCAATGAGACCGTCATTTGCCACATGGGATTCTTTTGATAATAAGAATGGGATCACTTCTGCAAACTTTGTTGGACTATTCCTGTACTGTCTTTGTATGATACCGTGTACTTTGATTAAACCTGAAAATTTACACTGGTTCTTCAGATCTGTTACCTTTTTAATTATGGGCACCTTGTTCGGTCTTTTAGGATATAGTGTGAAGAATGCTCATGGGGTTGGTGTTCTTTTCACGGAATCGAATACTTTCACTTCAAATGGAACTTTGGCTTGGGCCTGTATCAAAGGTATCTTTTCTATTGTTGGTTCAGCAGGTACTGGTATCCTGGGTCAGTCTGATTTCACCAGATATGCTACAACAAGATCAGCTCCCATTTATTCTCAGATAATAGGTGCACCGGCTGGTCTGACTGTCGCCTGTATTATTGGCGCTATTTCCACTTCCGCAAGTTATGAATTCTTGGGTGTCAAAGAATGGAATCCTGTGCTCTTGATGGCCAAGATCTTGGTCCATGAAAACTACTCAGCAGCATCTCGTGCAGCTGTGTTTTTTGGTGCGTTGACCTTTGTCTTACAACAGTTGGCCATCAATTTATTACTGAATTCTTTGTCCAGTTCTATGGATATGACGGGATTATGTCCAAAATATCTGAATATCAAAAGATCTGGGTTCATCGTGATGTCTCTGGGGATTTTGATCTGGCCTTGGAAAATCTTGACAAGTGCCAAAGCGGTTATCGTATTTGGTAACGGTTGGGGTTGTTTCTGTAGTTCTCAAACAGGTATAATCATTGCTAAATATTTCATCATTTACAGAAGGAAAATGTTACTGAAGGATCTTTACATTGACAGCGAAGAGTCTATCTATTGGTTTTACAATGGTTTTGATTGGAGAAGTATCCTTTCATTCTTCATTGGTACTGTTTTTTTGATCCCCGGTCTTGCATGGGATACTCAAGGAAGGTCAAACGGGTTCTGGACTTGGATGTATCAGATTTCCTATCTGTCTGGTATCATAATTAGTATGACTTCCGAAATTGCTTTGCACACTTTGTTCCCTCAAAAGGATATCAAGCCTTCCACGAAAGTAGAGGATGTATTTAATGAAGATGGTAGTAGAATTGAGAGTGCTGAAAAAATCGAGGGAGTTACCGTTGAAGTTGTTGAGACTGTTTCCATTGAGAATAAATCAAAGATGTCGTGAATCGGAATCATGTATATTTTCATACTGTTAAGAATATCGTTTTTTAGGCAATTTGCGTAATGTTCCTTTTTGTTATCGTACCGAGCTTCCTTATCTAAATTGCGGGCGACTACTCCATAGTGCTTAGTAACAATGCGGAGCTCAATGATTTATGGAATCCTGCACTTTTGATATACAGATCAGTGAGTGCAAGGAGGTGACACATTGAGCCAGCCCAGTCCTCAATGTCAGACATCAAGAACTTCAAGTGTCTCTTCCAAGGTTGTGGGAAGTCTTTCAAGAGACGCGATTATCTACCACGGCATGAGTCGAACCATTCACAAGTTAAACCATTTAAATGTGGCATTTGTAAAGTTTCGTTTGCCAGAAAAGACCTTTTAGAGAAACACGAGCGATCAAAGACTCATTTAGCTGCTTTAAATGGGGGAGAATATATCAAATTTGTCAATATTACTTCTAACAAGCGACATAAGCTGGGAATACCAGTAGTCGATGAATATTTTGATAGCACTTCAGATTCGAGGTTCTCTAATGTGGCAAACACAGTAGCGGATTCATTCGGTTGGTTGTTTGGTAATGATTCACCTGGTTTTAATGAAAGTGCTGATGCCACTGCATCTAACACGCCCAGAAACAATTTAAACTTCAATAGTAATGGCTTCCCATCAGGTGCACAGAACACCAAGGCTGATTATGGATTATACCAAGAATTATCAGATAGGATAGTTAAGTTTCTGAAACATGAGCTTAAAGTTGAGTGTCAAGATGAGATGATTTTGGATAAATTATTCACTAAAATCAGCATGGCTTTCTTTTTGGATCAATATTGGAAGCACTTCAATTCCGTTTACCCAATAGTTCATAGAGCTACAGCATTTGACGTAACTGTGAAAGAATCTCAAACGGAACTTCATCTGATTTTTCTTTCATCAATGATATCAATAGGTATGCTGTATGCCCCTTTGAACGGCGATGCGAACATACATTATAGTGTAGCGTCACACATCCAGAAGAAAATGAGATTGAGACTGTATCAAATATTGGATTTAACCGATTACACAGTTGATACGGTGCCTTTAAGCTTACTTCAGTCTTTATTGCTGAATGATATATTTCAGATGTATTTTGGAGGTGCAAATCAACTATCAAAATTCAGCATATACCATTCTGTCGTTGCTAATATTTTCAAAGAATTAAGGCTCTTTGATAACCTTGTTGAGCCCCAGATTCAGATGCAAGATCTACAGAATGGCAAAACAGAATCATGGAAGACATGGGTACGATACGAAACTTTAAAAAGATTAACATTGTTCAGTTATACGCTGGACACACAAGGTAGCTTCTTTTATGGATTAACACCATCTGTTTCTGTTTTTGATATTCAACTAGAGTTGCCCTACCCTGATCAGTTATGGAATGCAGAAGAGCCTGTTTCGTTTTCACAGTCCTATAAAAAGCTTCCTAGAAACTTGGTTACTCGTCCTGACCATCACTCAGATTATCTGCAGTCGCAGAAACGTTATGGAATTCATGACAATATCCCTGATGTAATTCCAGGAAATCCAATGCTTCCCAATGTGAAGCCAGAGGGTAAATGGCCAAACTTCTTGTTCAGTCTGAGAGTTATGATGCAGCCTCTGTCTAATGATGATGAAAATCTAGAGTATCATTTTGACTGTTTTTCACAGTTTTCAAGATTTGTCTTCCTTCATGGGGTGCTGTCGTTAGTCAAAGAACTTAGGAGTTCAAATAATATGATGATGACTGGTTTGAGAGATCCAACATTTTCGAGCAATAGGGTAAACATCCTGGCAGCTAAGATAGAGAAGGCTTTCTTTTGCTGGAGATCTTATTTTCACTACAATATTACTCAAGCAAATGCCGTCTCATTGGCTAAGAGCAAACTAGGCACCATTCTGAATGTTTATGATACTTCACCTATGTTTTGGGCTAATATAACATTGCTAAATGTTGGACTATTAGGCCTATATTGCAATTTTGATTTGCTAGTTCAGTTTAGCAAACTGATCATTGAAGAATTATCTCCAACAGAAGTTGAGCATATAAACCATTGGTCTCCAGGTAAGATACGATTCGATGCAATTACGAATACTAAGACAAGAATGCTTGTACGATCGTGGTCTAGATCCAAAGATGGTGAATATTCAATGAATCAAGCTTGTTCTCTGTTGCGGATGGTGTTAAATAACGAAGAAATCATTACTAGTGTGCCACATTTGCCATATTCATTATACCTGGCTCTGCTTGTTTGCTGGTCATATGGCTTCAATACGTACATTGACGAGAATACTGAGACTGCTTCACTTAGGGAAGACCCAAAGGAATGTGCCTTTAAGTTTCTTGACTTGTTTTCGTTAGATATGGAAGAAAACAGTTCCACTGAGAAGGAACCAAATAATGATCCTCCATTGTTGTTACTGAGATCTTTGATAAGATACGTGACTAAATCGTTGCTGAAGTATTCGCAATGGGTGACGGATGACAGTATCTTTATTGACGAGCTCAACGTGCTGGTTAACGTCGAGCTCTAATTCTATCTCGTTTTGATAAGTGAGTATGTAGTAAGTAGTCGATCTTAAAACCGCTATCTCTATTTTTTTTCCCTTTTCGGTGGGCGCATTCGGGTGGGCAATAACCACAGTCATAGATAGATACACAGTTTGCAAAAGAAAGCTACCAATTTATATCATGGAGAAAAACAGTTTCTTATCCTCTGACTACTCCTCACTGCTGGTCAAAGAAGTGGCTTTTCATCAAAACATACAATGAGCCCGGTAGACCTTTCACATCTGCTTTCAAGAGAAGCACAAAGAAGAAAGCCTTCGAAACTCAAAGAGATGGCCAAGTTTAGACAACCCGATGTCGCCTTTCTTGCCGGTGGATTACCGTTACCAAGTTATTTCGCATGGGACACTCTCTCTGGTACAACGACAACTCCACCTTTCAGCAATGGTATCTCCGAACTAGGTTCGAAGTCTGATACTGGTATTACTATCACTGTGGACGAGGATGTTGACTATCCAATTTCAGCTGCACTACAATATGGTCTCTCACCGGGCCCTCCACCTCTGTTGAGCTTTATTAAAGAGCATACTGAATTGATCCATAAGGTCCCATATGAGGAATGGGATGTCATTACTACTGTTGGAACTACACAGTCTTGGTGCTCTTGTTTAAGAACCTTCTGTGATGAAGGAGATTCCATTCTGGTTGAGAAATTCTGTTTCAGTTCATCGTTAGAAACTGCATCAAATTTAGGCGTCAAATTGATCCCTATGGTTTTGGATGAATCTGGTATTGATGCTAAAAAGTTAGAAGCTCAATTGACTGATTTGAAAGCGCGTGGCTCACCATTACCAAAACTTCTTTACACCATTCCTACTGGCCAAAATCCAACAGGCATTTCAATCACAGCAGAGAGAAGAAAAGAGCTGTATGCCGTCGCACAGAAGTTCAATTTGCTTATCATTGAAGATGAACCTTATTACTTCTTACAGCTGGATGAGTATATCAAGGATGGTAAGAAGGAAGAGGTCTCTTTAAGTAACAATGATCTGCTAGAAAGTCTTCTTCCAAGTTTCTTATCTCTTGACACAGATGGTAGAGTGATCAGACTGGACTCTTTTTCGAAGACTTTGGCACCAGGGTCAAGAGTTGGTTGGATGACTGGTCAGAAGACACTATTAGAGAGATTCGTTAGAGAATTCGAAACTTCCATTCAAACACCTTCTGGTTTCTCAACATCAATCATCTATGGAACCCTCAGCAAATGGGGACAAGATGGTTATCTTGAGTGGTTGAAGGCATTGCGGAAGGAATATACATTCAAAAGGGACCGTTCGATTGATGCCTGTTTCAAGTATCTACCTTTGGATATCGTGAAAGTCAATGTTCCAATCGCTGGTATGTTTTTCACGCTGTCAATCGATGCATCGAAACATCCAGAGTTTACAGGTAAATTCAGTTCAGATCCAATCGCTGTTGAGTCAACTCTCATGGAGACAGCATATGAATTCAAGGTTGTGTTGGTGCCTGGATCTTGGTTTGAAGTGGCTGATGAGGTTGAACCTCTAACCAAAAGCACTGAGGTATTCTTCAGGGGTACTTACGCTGCAACCAGCGTTGAAGTCTTGGAAGAAGGTATAGAGAACTTCGGTAAAGCCATCAGAAAGGCTTTTAAAATGACTTAGATAATTAAGAGCATAATTAAGTTCGTTGTAGCACTGACGTAGTAATCTTTAACAAAAAAAAAAAGAGGGCATTAAGTACAATCAGTCATGTAATACCTTCTAGAAAGATAAGTATCTCGGCAGTCTTCTAAACTATTCAAAAATCAATCGCCAGGCACAGCCAAGCGAAGTCTTTTCTACGTTAATAATATGAACTACACATTCCACAACTAACGTTCCCAGGACTAATAAATGTCGCTTAAATCAAAAAAAAAATCGTGGCAGTTTTTAGAGATTTCTGGTATTTATTCCTGACTAGGGTTCACCACATCAGGTATATGTCAGCTAGTCAAGTCATTTGATCTCGCTGAGGGCCCAGGTCCCATTATACCTCAAGGCTCTTTGTTCGTTTCCAGTCCAATACCCAATCCAGAACCCGCAAGCGGTTTCTGTGGCTTGACTCCTTTAGAACCTTTCTTTCGGGTGGCTAATGTGGCTTCGGAACACGATAACGAATATGCCACTGAATAATAACACCATCATTTGAATCCATGAAATATCGCCCCGTTGTTCTGGAAGCTCTTATCCTTTGAGCCATTGCTTGCGTCTAACAAGGTACACTAGTTGAAATGGTGAACGTGTCTTTCAATAGATCACCGTCAAGATCAAGTGATGAAGATTCAATATGGTCCGAGACGGATCGGTTAATAGCAAGCAAAAGGTCCATAGACAACCTGAGGAAAGAAGACCAAAGCTTGATCCAGCTAGAGGAAGACTTCGATCTTATCAGAGCCTCGAATACTAATCCTTTTATCGAACCAAGCGTTGCTGCCTACTGGAAGAAAGTCTATAACAAGTGTAATTATGAGTGCAAGTCTCATTTTGATCCCACGTTTGAATGGACAAAAGCGGAAGAAGATGAAGTGTTGAAGGTGTTAGGATACAGGGTGACATTATTAGCATGTTTTATGTTTGTTGGATTACAAATTGATAGAGGAAATATTGGTCAAGCAATATCAGATAACATGTTAGAAGACCTGGGCTTGACAACTGAAGATTATAACCTTTCTAACACACTATCAAAGCTTGCATTTTTGGCTGTGGAGATACCGTCTGGTATGATGTGCAAATGGCTAGGTCCTGATACCTGGCTACCCATCCAGATAGTGCTATGGTCATTGGTGGCTATTTCACAAGGCTTTATAACTGGCAGAACATCATTTTTGGTTACAAGAACATTAATTGCCATTCTTGAAGGCGGATTCATTCCAGAAATGGTGCTTTGGCTTTCCTACTTCTTTACTTCAAAGGAACTGAGTGTGAAATTATCGTATTTTTGGTCTTCCGCAGCAGCAACACAGTGTTTCTGTGGGCTTCTGGCATTTTTATTATTGCGCATGAGAGGTTTCTTAGGATTAGAAGGATGGAGATGGCTATTTATTATTGAAGGAATTTTTACATTAATCATTGGAGTATCATCTTATTTCATGATTGTTCCAAGTGTGGTGGAAACTAAAACATTATGGAATCCAAAAGGGTGGTTTGATCATCATCAGGAGAAAATTGTTGTTAACAGAGTTCTGAGAGATGATCCTTCAAAAGGTGACATGCATAACAAACAAGCGATTGGGTTTAAGTTATTATGGAAGGCGATTAAAGATTATGACCTATGGCCAGTATACATTCTTGGCTTTTTGGCTTTCATTCCAGTCAATACAATTACTTATTACTTTACACTTAATTTGAAAGAAGCTGGATTTAGCACATTTGACGTCAACTTGTTAACAATCCCATCCAATATCCTTCACATATTTTTCTTGATAGGTATAACTAGATTTTCAGAACACATAAATGAACGATCACTCGTGGAGTTGATTTCACCTTTATGGGTGCTACCAGGGCTAGCTATCTTAAGATGGAGCAACATTATAGATGACAACAAATATCTCATGTTTACAGTGTCAACGTTCATACTGGCTCAACCTTACATTCATTCGATTAACGTTTCCTGGGTCTCAAGAAACTCTAACTCGATTAAAACGAGAACGATAAGTGCAGCACTGTACAATATGTTCAATCAGGCTGGTGGAATGATGGCTGCAAATGTCTATAGACCTGATGATGCACCTAGGTATCGTAGAGGTAATGAACAACTATTTTGGCTGTCTGTATTTACAGGAGTCTTTCTAGTGGGAGTTAAGGTGTATTACGTGTGGAGAAATCATCAAAAGGAAAAAATATGGAGTCAATGGGACTATGCGCAAAAGGAGGATTATATTCACAATACCAAAGATGAAGGGAATAAAAGGTTAGACTTCAGATTTGTTCACTGATTTCCTTAAAATACCTGGATTAGTTATTTTTATTGAAGTCATGTTATTGAAAGGAAAACTTAATTATGGATTTTAATAATGTAGTGAATTTGATTGATTGTTCGCTTTGGTAGTACCAGTAACTCTACTCATAACTGATTTGGGTAACTGATTGATTGATTTATTAGTTAGGTAGCTGAAACCTTATTTATTGGACTTGACCTCTTTCAGCTATTTTAAGCAGCTCAGGGAACAGAGATCAAACTTCAGCCAAAGACAAGTCCTGATATCAAATCTGTTAGTTGATCTATGGCATCAACTTTGCGCTACACCATCATTATGGCCTTTTCTCCCCCCCAACGGTCATAAGGCAAAACGTCCCAACAGAAAAAGGTGTCAAAAACTTTGAATCTGGTTGACACACGACCCAAAAAGAAAAGAACGAAGTTACACACATAAACACCCAACTTTCACATACATAAATCGGGAAAAAAAAAGTTTCGATATAATTCTCATCATGTCAGTCATACTGTTACTTGTTTTACTAGTCAGCTAGCTGCATAGTAGGTCAACTGTTGCTGGAAACTTAACTGGGTTCTGGAACTGAAAATAGATCTTCATCAAACGCATATATTTCCTAAATGATTGATAGACTTCCAACTGAGATTTTGGCCACTGAGCTGGTTAGATTTTGTGATAAAGACGACGCGTTTAATCTAATGCTATCATGTCGTACTGTTCATAATGCAACATCTGAGCACTTTCAAAAAAGTTTCAAACCACTTTCCAATTTGATCAACTTAGAGAATCCGGTGTTTTACGATCAGTGTTCGCCATATACTTATAACACCTGGATTTTCAGAAAAAGTAGAGAATGCGGAACCAAAAACTACTACCAGATACCTGGCAAATACGTCAAAAACTTTACTAGAGATGATATGAAAAAATCTGCGAAGTTATAGAGATAGACCGTAATAATTAATAAGGAATATTCTTGTAATGAACCAAAAGAATAGTACTAATAATAACATCTTATAAATAAACCACATCAATAAAAGTTCTCCTGTTATATTAATCATACTCATCGTGTAATTGTCATTAGTTGTTACTTGAAATAGAGATAGGGACTTTTTGTTAGAAACACTGTACTTTTGCCAAATCTCTACAGACCTCGTCCTGAGAATAACTATTCATCCGTAAGACGATTCTAGAATTTCGAGCCCATTCAAAAATGACATTTAATCGGATGTAAGTCATTTTGGAGCTACATCAGGTAAGTAGAACAGAATGTGATATACCTGAGAACTGGAAATAACGCCAAAAGGTCACTCACTAATAAATGGTCGAATTACAAACAAGCAAAATAAATAGACATTATCATTCAAGAATAAATAAAAAATATAAATATAAGACATAACCAGAAGCTTTAACCCCAGACTATTTCAGCCCAAACCGAGAGCCGCCCCATAAAGCAAAACAAATGTAGAAAAAAGAAAACATAATACCCTGAGACAAATCTTTCCCTAGATTTTTTTCCAATAAAAGAAAAGGAAGTAGTAGCAGCAGTAAACCTTCTTGATGAGTCAAAAAACAGCAACAACAACAAAAAAAAGTAAGAAAAACTAAGCAAACTGACACAATAAAAAACAATGCGTTCAAATGCAATCTATAAATTCACTGATATCAAACAAACTGATAGTCAAAAACACAAACCAAAAAAACAAAAATCAAACCCCTTACTTACTTAATCAATCAATCACCATGTCTAAAGCAGCATCTGCTACCATATCTGCAGGTACCAGTCTTAGTCCAGTTAGCACAAGCCTTGGATCTCCATTTGGAACCTCTGTCAACGTGCTTTAATTCATGGTGACCGTGTGCAAACTGACATTTTGTACCATATGGGCAATTTCCTGTTCTTTGGAAAGTTGAACATAGTTCAGTCTTGTACAATTCAGTGTTGACTTTCTCTTCAGAGGTATGCGAGCCGCCTTCAATTTTGGCATTGACAGAAGAAGAAGTGACTGCCGGGTTTTGTTGTTGTTGTTGTTGTTGGAGTAGGTGTTGTTGTTCTGATGGCACGCCTTCTAATTTGGTTAGATTTTCTTGAGTCAGGGGCTGTTGATCTTGCCTCTTCGCTAGCAGTAAATTGTTTGCTGTTTCAATCTGCTGCTGATGCAGCTGTAATTGCAATTGTAGTTGTTGTAGCTGTTGAGACACTATTTGGGCTTGTTGTTGTAAAAACAATGGGTTTTGTAAACATTGTTGCTGTTGTTGTAATTGTTCCAGATGCTGTTGCTGCTGTTGGTAGTTTTGCAATAAAGCGTTTGAGCCCAGCTGAGTGGCATTAGCATTGAAACTGTTGATATTATTGTTGTTATTGTTGTTGTTGTTTTGGGCGGCGGAGTGCTTGCTTGGAATGTTATTACTGTTCATCGCCAAAGGATTGAAATGAGGAATTGGCGGGGTAGTCGAAGTCACTGGAGTGGTAGCAGCGGTGTAGCTGTTGGTGTTGTTCTGACTAGTGCGCACGTCAAAGATGGAATGCTCTGCCTGGTCGCTGCCCCAGGACTGCTCGACATGGGAGAGTTGGTTTTCCAAGAACTGAGCCTCCTCCAGAGTGTTGTTGTTTTTCTTCACTTCCCCCCATAAATTGGCTGGCAGAAGAAGGTTTGTTGCGTGTGGAGCGTCTTCTAAATCTGCCAAATTGTTGATTCCAGCAGTAGCCGGTTGCGGTTGCGTGCCCCTTGCCATGGCCATCGAGGACATAGACATAGACATGGTTCTCGAGTCACCGCTGGCGGAGTCTGACGAGTCCGACGAGAACGAGGCCCTGTCGTTGTTGTTGTGTTCGTAATGCTGGCCCAGCAGGTCGAATGAGGTCTTGCTGACGCTGGAAACGGGCTGTGGTGCGCTGTAGTTGCTGTTGAAGTTGTATTCCCAGGACATCAATGGCGTCAATGTGTACCTAAAAAGAAATAAAAAAACACCTGCAAATGATTTGATTAATCTGTCTGTCGCCTGTACTAGTTTAGATCTAATTCAGTTGAGGGGAGTGGAAGTTTGGTTCCTGAGTCCTTCTCTATCAAACTGATTAGTAAAAATGTTGACGTTTCTCAAAATATGAATCACTATAATGTGTTCTCCAAATGGATTAACAAATGTATAGTAAACTGACTAGCAAAATAAGGGCAAATAGCGACACCAACTCGATGGTTTATTGTACCAGTTTGATCCTGGGCGAAGTATAGATAACTAAAATTGGAACCTGTGATACTTAAATAGAAGAAGACTGAAAAACCAGGTGGATTCTTTTCGAAGTACTAGACACCAATGCTTTCGCCATCTACAATTTGTCCCAAATGTCCTAAACTGGCACCAAATTTGTCCCCGAGGTTCAGAAGGCGAATTTCTTTTTCTTTCCTTTTCGGTTTCGCGGAGCTTTGAACTTTATTATGGAAAATATGCACAGAATCCACTAAAAAAAAACCTAAGTGAGGTCCTTTCTCTGAGGTGAAGGGAACCTGGTGTGCTAACACTGCGCCTATGGCTTATATTTTGAAGCTTTCTCCTAATAGCCCAAGGGAACTATTAGCATTTGTCGTGTTTTTCATTCTACCGCATGGCAATTGCGCCCCAGACCGCTTTCCTCTTCATGGACACCCTATTTGGGTTTTCTTATCTATTCCATCAGTTGTTGGGGCACGCCCCTCATTTTTTAACACCCTCAACTTTACCAGTGGCCGGCCACACACACCGCAGCTCAAGATGCATCTCGTCTATAGGACGTCTAAATGGGTGTCAAAACGTAGCCTAGAAAACGAATGGCAGGCCATGATGGCAAGGGGCTGTTGATCAAAAATAGACATTTTTGGACTGTCTCAGTTTAAGCGTCAATAGTTACGAGATGAAATTAAGAGTACCTTTAAATAGCACTACCTTAGCTCAGAAGAATAGGCGTCAGAAGAATAGGCGCCAGCCAACCGATCCTTTCTACGTCATAAAATTTCGTCCCATAATTACAAAGAAGCGATCCATCCCACGCCAATCTCTAACTTGTTAAGCCAGCTCCCACTGGATCCTGCTTCCTAGTAAGAAGAAAACACAAAGCCAGCGGAAACTAACCTATCACAGGTCTGCTCCAACAGGGAAAATTGTTCGCTTCAACCCTTTCAAGAAATGCAAAGTATTGGGATAGTCATGGTACATGTTTCTCATGTGGTAAGCACAATGCCTAGAGAGTATCAGTAGTGCTCGACGTTATGTTGCAACCGGTCAGTAACCTTTAGCTGTGATGAATTAATGTAGCCATTGGTGTCTAGTCCTGATACAACTGCGCAAAGTGACACATCAGAAAAGGATTCGATGTGCCACAGTCATCATACTGTAGGTAGGGCATTGCTATCTGGGGCTCCCAATGATTATCATGCGTACGTATAAGAATCTTTTCTTCTTAGGGCAGTAGACTACGCAAGTAGCAACAGTAGCTGAAATTGCTCATAAGTCATTGCTCAGGATCGATGGTTTGCGAATGTCAAGCTCGTATAAACTCGACCTATTGTGTGAGATTACATACATAGACACAAAAAATTGTTAAAAACATCCTAATTCCGATTGTCGGAGTTAGAAACTTGAAAGTTGTCCCTCTTCTGTCCCACCTTCTACGAACCGGCGATCTGGAAAATGTCCAAACGGCTGGAAAAACTTCTGAACCAAAAGAACAAAAATCCGTCCGCAAAATTACGGCAAGTGTCACCAATGTACCGTCGCATGATGCATAGAGAAAGCAAGGGATCCGAAAAGCTTGCTAAAAGTCGCCTATGAGCCAGCTACCAAAAGAGGATAAAGGGTCGATAGTTTTACTTTCATTTAAAAGCCATAACCCAAAGTCGGGTGGATAGATGGAAAGTCTCCCTGATGTTCCAAAGTTCCAAGCTCCGTTCTTTTCAAAATCCGACGTTGTGAACCCAGCTTTTACAGGACAAATCCGATGATTTTGTCCAAAAATTTGAAATTCTCAACTCAAACTTAGTCACTGCCAGGAGCCTCGACGACAAAGACAAAGAACAGCAAAGGGCCAAAGCAAATTGGGACCGACAATGGAGAACTAAGCCATGGCTAGATGTACGGTCCGAGTCGCTGATCTGCAGGGGAGACCTTCTAGTATGGTAGACATCTTTATAACTTTCTTCTCGTAAACTCCAGAAGTCATTCAGCAGCAAGTCGTGACATGATACGCTTCACACAGTGCGCCAGTTTTTGTCCAGCTGTGCCGTTCTTGTCCTTCTGGTTCGAGCCTGACAATCAGACAAAATTATAATAAACTGTGAAACATCACCCGAAGCTATGACGATAAAATTCAGCTACCAGACAGACAGACAGCTGAGTATTCAAACTACAGCTGACAGCCTTGATGCACTTATAGGCATGGGGTTATGGTTTGTGTCAAGCCCATGACATTTTCAAGCTCAGAGCGATAGTCAACTTTTCTCAAGCTGTTTCACCAAGATCCTCCGCTTCTATTGGCTAATGGAGCCCGTGATATTTTTAAGCCCAAGGCTGCTTCCCTGGGCTGCCTAACTCAAACCCGGGGCGGTCAGCTAACGGATGTCCGGTATGCTTTGTACATTATTTGATTCTAGATCCATAAGAATGAATGAGTTACCATCTATCTCATCAGCATACGATTTGACACATTCTTTGTTTCCTTTCGAAAAGTAAACAAATCTGCAAAAGGGCGAAAATACTATTTAGCCAAACGAGTAACTTTAAATACGAAAATGGGAGGTACGACCCAAATGGCATGTTTTTCTTCTCCTCTTTTCCGTTGGTGATAATTGGGGAAAACCGCTCACATGAATTAGGAAACTTTCGCGAAAAATTAATGTCAGTTCATATTGTGGAGGATTACTGTTGACTATTATTGAACCTGATCTCTAGATAGAAAATGCAGCTAATGAATCTGTAGAATTATAGAATGTATTATCATTAGGCATACCAGTTTCTTTTTTGTTTATAACTATCATGATGATAGATTGATTGATTTAATATTATCAATCTTTAGCTACTTCTATGACTTCAATTTTGTATTTTGATTTCCAAGAAGTACGTCAAGACATTTTGCTGTGCTCTCTGAAATGCTTGACAATAAGAAAATGTAATCTAACAAAGCATCCTGCATTATTGTTTACTATTTCATGCTACTGTCTAGTTTTGAGGCTGATATATATATGCTTTTACGGTAAACTACAACGCCGTGCGTCCTCAAAAAGGGAGATCACATCACCCCCTAAAATAAGCACTCTAAAACTGTAACCTTGTCGCTAAAAAAAATCAACTTAGTTGGGCATAGCTATCTTACAATGTTAGTCCTACATAGCATATGATGATACAAACATATATAAACATAAAAACATATACACATATGTAACACCGTATCATTACCAAACATCATAACGTCAATTCTAAATTATTATATTACCTAAACTAAGGAGTTTAGCTAACCTAAAACGGTTTTGAAAGCTTGTTCAAAATCTTCAATGATATCATCAATGAATTCAGTACCAACACTGACTCTGATCAAATCTTCAGTGACACCGGAAGCTAATTTTTCAGCCTCACCTAATTGTTGATGAGTAGTGTAATATGGAGCAATAACTAAAGTTTTAGAATCACCAACGTTGGCCAAGTTAGATGCAATTTTCAAGTTGTCAACAACTTGTGGACCGGAAGCTTTGAATGGATCAGTTGGTTTTATAGCTAATGGTTTAACACCGAATGAGAGAACACCACCAAATCCATTGGTTAAGTATTTCTTAGCATTTTCATGGTATGGATGGCTTTCTAAACCAGGATAAGAGACCCATGAGACGTATGGGGATTTTTCCAAATGTCTAGCTAAAGCTAAAGTGTTTTGAGCTTGTCTTTCAACTCTTAATGATAGAGTTTCCAAACCTTGAATTAATAAGAATGAACCGAATGGGTTTAAAGAAGGGCCTAAATCTCTTAAGATCTCAATTCTGGCATGACCAATGAAAGCCAAGTTACCTAAAGCCTCATTCAAGATTAAACCATGGTAACCTTCAGCTGGTTGAGAGAATTGTGGGAACTTCTCTGGGTAATCTTTCCATGGGAATTTACCACCGTCAACAATAACACCTGCGATAGTGGTACCATGACCACCAATCCATTTGGTGGCAGAATGGACAACGATATCAGCACCGTGGTCTAATGGTTTGACAAAGAAACCACCAGCACCAAAAGTGTTGTCAACAACCAATGGAATACCATGTTTGTGAGCAACAGCTGCAAGAGCTTCGAAATCTGGAATGTTGTATTTTGGATTACCGATAGATTCAATGTAGATGGCTTTAGTTTTGTCATCGATCAATCTTTCGAATTCTTCTGGCTGATCACCTTGAACAAATCTTGCTTCAATTCCAAGTCTCTTGAAAGCAACTTTAAATTGATTGTACGTACCACCGTACAAGTAAGAGGTGGAGATAATGTTGTCACCGACATGAGCCAAAGCAGCAACGGTAGTGAATTGAGCAGCTTGGCCTGACGAAACAGCTAAGGCAGCAGCACCGTTTTCTAAAGCAGCAATTCTTTTCTCGAAGACATCAGTGGTTGGGTTCATGATTCTCGAGTAAATGTAGCCTGGTTCTTCTAAACCGAAAAGTTTAGCACCATGTTCAGAGTTATTGAAAACATAAGAAGTGGTTGCGTAAATTGGTGGAGCTCTAGAATTGTTAGGAGCGTCAACTGTCTGACCAGCATGCAGTTGTAAAGTGTCAAAATGGGATGGCATTATATTGTTAGATTAACTGGTGATTAACTTTCTTAGACTGAAGAAGTCAATTGATTGCAAATTTTCACCAAAGAAGGATCATGAGAGGTTTTTATAACAGAAGCAAGTGGAGATGCATCAGAAGAAGAACAATCGGTGTGCGAATCACGCATAGTTCGATTATGTGTAAAGGATTGAAATGCACTAATATCACGTGGCATAGACTATCCGATCCGAGATTTTTGTTTAATTAGCCGCTGTAGTTCTCGGATGACTTCAGCAAATCCGACCCGATTTCGCTTGTTTTCCCCGGCCGATATCAATGAATGAATGCCTTTCAGCGCTCTTTGATGCGAAAGTGATAAGTGTATATGCGTATCAAGTACGATCTAGATTTCTCATTCTACAAAAAATCCCACCCGAAAGGGCCACCTTTTAGCTACAGGAAACCTTATTTAGTCGTAAACTGCTGTGCGTGACATAATGATGATCTTTAACCTACGAATCTCTCTTTCTCTCGTTTTATCACCAACTCTTTGCTCAAAAGTAATCTCAAATTTTCGCTGATGGGACTAATTCTGTCGTCATCCTTGTTTTCTTTGTCTATGATCTCGATCATCTTTCTAAATTTCAGGAACAGCAATTCAGCACGAGTCAACAGATCATTCAGATCAAAAGTCATTGATAGATCATTCATGTATTTTAACACTTCGTCAAACTGTTTCAAATGATTAATTATGATTTTCTCATGTTTTTGTAAGACAGCAAGTGCAATGAATAAGTGGAACTGAGAAGAGTAATAATCCAACCATAGCACCTCCCACAATTTGAAAATATCATTCATTGGGAATTCTCTCTTGAACCAAACCAACAACATTCTGAAGAAAAAAAAAAGGTTACTGGAGTCACATTTCTCCAAATGAATGTACAAGTCAGGTAATAAGAACTGTGTCAACTCATTCAATGCGTTCATTTGATCTTTGATGCCCGATTGGTCATGTAGAAAGTTTCTCTCCATTCGGTCCATAAACTTAACAAATGACCAAAATACTAAACCTGTTGATTCTTCATGTAATTTTAAGTATAATGGAGAAAGTAAATCATTCATGCCTTGTACATATCCCAAAAATTTATTGTATTGGTTGAAAGTTATCAAGATCTCTCTCATGTTGACCAAGTTTGGGTTTTTAACAACCAGGTTGTCATTCAATCCATCGTCTTCCTGTTCTTCAGGACCCCGCTGAAATTCGGGCAATGTTCTATCGGTGCGTTGAATATCCTTCTCGATCCTAAATACTTGGTCTTTGAAATACTCATCTTGCTCTTGTAATTCCTGATTATCAACCCATTGAGATTTATAATTTTCATAATCTTGATCCAGCACAATTTTAATATCTTCACGTTCATGCTTTGATGAATCCCATGGGTATACTCCCAATATGAATAGCCAAACTTGATGTCTGATCTCATCATTCACACCGCCGTGAAATATCCTATTCTTCACTTCATTCACAGTGATGTTGAGTCTTCCTGTTGAATCAAACATCAGTTCCCATTCCTTCTTAGCTAATTCTCTTGACCGTTCATGTGCCTGCAAAACTTCCTCTGGTAGCAATCTGTCAAAATTCAAACCAAGTTCCTTCTGTAATAGGTCTCTTGAATTTTGATCAAGGATAATCTTTGATCGATTTCTGTATGCTTCTTCTTGGACCCCCATGGCCCATTTAGCGAGATACACCCTTGCCGTATCAAACTCTTCATTGATCTTGGTGACTTCAGGATTTGACAGAAATGGAACAATATTCGGGTCAATATGAACATCATCTAGTCTCCTTTTGGTGAATGTGGTGAATTTTGCTAATGTTTCCAACACTGACCATTTAGCATCATTTAGCAACTTATTGAGATTTGGTTTGGTGAAATTGGTAACTTGTTTAGATTCATCAACTGTATTGGTTGGACTGAAATTATTCAGGTCTTCTAAAGTTGGATTGATCAAGAAAATGGATCTTTCAAGAGTAGACTTCTCTAAATTTGCATACTTTTTGAATTCAGTCAGGAATTGCAAACCTCCCCAAAACAGTTCATTCTCGTCGTTAAATATCTCGAATTGCTTCTTTCTGTAGTCCAGCTCTTGAACAGTACTTGGGCATTCATCATCATGGAAGAACAAAACCGGTAATTTGTCCATTGAGCTTCTTGTGTTTATAACAATTGAACCATACCACCACCCTAATGAAGGAGGTCTGATCTGGAATGAAAACAGTTCATTAATGGTAACTGCAAAACTAAACGACCCATATCTTGAAGGATTTTTTATATAGTGGCTACCTTTGGTATCACCTCTTAGCAAATCAACTTTCTCCAGCGTTTTCAATTGGTCAGAGTCCAAATTACTTTCCGAACACCAACCGAATACAATATCTTTGTCCGTCTGAATATCGTTCTCCTTCAGCAAATACACGAATCCTGGCACGTTATCCTTAGAATGTTTGGTTGGATGAACGTAAACTTTGGATTTTGCGTAGACGAGCTTCGCTTTACCTATCGGATAACCCATTAGCTTGCAATATGTAGAGAGCAATAAACCCCTTTGCTTTGCCACGAATCTGAAAAATGTCACAAAAAAGAGATCTGACACCAAAAATTTTCGGAAACCCGTGCGAAAGTGGCAGACATAACTACGAGTCAGCAACATAAAGGTTTGGAATTAGATGGAATAGAATTAATTAATAGAGCATAAATATGTAGTAGCTTCATTCCGCATTCAGGCTGATCAGTTCCTTGTCGATGTTTCCCTCATCAATGGCCTTCTGCGTGCTGTTGTCGGCGTTTTCGAGCGGATCACTCCTCTGAGACTCCACATTCTGTTGGTGATACTGCTGCTGCTGCTGAGCAACTGCTATAATTTGAGCTGCTGCATCGTAGGTCCTCTGTTCCTCATCTGTGTAGGTCCCAGATACGTTGCTACCTAGAAGGTCAGGAATTGGAGAGTGCGAGGACTCTGGATCCGAGTGTTGTTTGGACGGTACCACCAAGCTTGATTGATAATGTGGTTGAGGCGACTGGTAGAATTGCGGATATCTTTGAAATTGGTTGTTAGCCGGTGGAAATATTTGACCACGCTGGCTATAATTAGGCTGTGGTTGCGCTTGCGGTACTACACCTTGATGGAGAGGTGCTGGTTCTCTCTGATTTAGCTGCTGTTGCTCGTATTGACGTTGCAAATCAATGGTGCTTCTCTGTTGTAATTGTTGTAACTGCTCAGCAAATGTAGAGTCTTCAAAATATCGCTGTTCAGACAAATGTGGGTCTTGCTGAGAATCTCCTTTATTTTTTCTCCACATATATGGGCGATGTGCCTTATGGTTGTAGAATAGAGTAACAGTACCTTCTTGCAAAGAATATGTCATTGTGAGCTTGGATTTACAGTCTTCTACCTTGAGTTTATTTGGAATCACTCTATGTTCAGAAGAACGAGACTTCCTCTGCTGTGCTTTATCTTGAGAACAGATCAGCATGAATGAAATCTTTTGGGATTTTCTGCCACCTTTATGATAGTCTCTGATAGGGAACCGGTATCCTGTAACTTCCATCAGAGGATTGATATATACTTCCAAAAGGTGTTTCGATACCTGTTGGTACGTCGCAGTATCAATGTTGAAATTGCTGCCGTACCTTTTGAACGTTTCCGGGTCAGATTCACCAGTGTACCTAAACTCAAGTAAGTCATGATCGGTGTTGGTTTTAATTCTCTCTAAAAACTGGTCATAATCGGTATACATGTTAGGGAGATTCCTGGGCACCATTAGTAACTATGATATACGAAATGCAATGGAGATTATGATATACGTACAGATCCACGCTGCTTTTCTTCACTTTCCTCTTGTTTCTGCACCTAATGCACGTCTGATACTTTTCCAATTCCTCTGATGTCTCAGCCACTCTCTTGACCCGGCATCGGGAACACTTTTTTGGCTCATTTTTCGCTCTGTAAAAATGCTGGACACCTCTCGTGTTCTCCTCCTTCTTGCGTCCCATCTCTAGACAGGAATAGCAGTGGTGGACGATGTACTCCTTCTCTACAAGGCACACGCCCTTCCGAAATTCAGTCATTTTTTCACGGCAAAAAGAGCCTCCCTCAAAATCAAGAAGACGCCGCGAAAAATACCGCTTTGGGGGGGGGTTTGCGGCGATGGGAGATGGTATCTTTAGCGCTTCGACACGACGTGGTGAAGAGCCCAGCTATGGCTGCCTGCAGATAGGGGTTGTTTCGGGAGTATAGTTAACAGCTCATCATCTGGGAGTATACACCTGCACTGAGATTGAACGCGAGTCTTGAAATGGTGGATTGTTTCAAGCATGATAGGTCGGAGGATTTCCTCAGCCGGGTAACCCTCATAATTGCCAATTATTCTATTTGGAGTCTTCACTCTTTGAACTTACTGGTCTTCTTCCTACATTCAATACCTGTACAGGTGCGGACAAAGGCCAACCAAAATGAGCAATTCTGAATCCGACTTGACCGATGTGGAAAACTACGATGAGGAAGATCAGACTTCCCAACTAAACAGCGACGCAGATATCAATGATCAATTGGAAGATGATGGCGATGAGGAAATGCTAGATGACGACGAAGAAGACCAAGAAGGGGAAGTGGAGGAGGAGGAGGAAGAAGAAGAGGACGACGAAGAGGGAGAAGGAGAAGGTGATGATGATGACAATCCAGCTGAATACTCTGAACAGACACCTCTATATTCTGACAACGAGGAAATTGAAGAGTTCAATGACGACGACGACGACGACGACGATTTTGAGCTTGGGAAGAAACCCAAGAAGCAAGCGAAATTACCAGCATCCAAGCTGAAGGTAAAGCTGACACTATCGAAACCCTCCCCTTTGTCGAAGTCTGTTGCACCAAATTATGAAGAAGCGGAGCCTTCTAATGCTCCTCGAAAAGTCGGTCGTCCCAAGAAGAATAAAGCTACTACTACCGCAAAGAAAGTGAAGCCAAACGTTGGTGAACGAGTAAAAAGACAAGCTAAAAAGGTGGACTATGATGATTACGACAGCTATGACAATTATGACGAACAGTATCTCTCAGACGATGATATAATACCAACGCCGGCTCTTGATGACGAAGGCCTTTCGGAGGATGAGCAACAGTATCAGCCAGATGTTACCAAAATGACCGAGAGACAACGTGCGAGACTTCTCGACGACGACAACGATACTGATGGTGGTGACTCCAAATTGCTGTCGCTAGGAGATAAGAAAAGTAAGAAAAAGGTTCTCACTGCTGAAGAGACAGAACTAAGAAAGGCGGAAATAGCACGTAAGAGAAAGAATATGTTGGAGAAGAAGCTGGACGAGGAAAAACAGGATACCATTAATAAGCTTTTGAAGAGAAGGGCAGTGAAGACTGGAACCAGGTCTAAGAAGTCGCTGGACGAGGAGGTTGATGAGGAGGGCCGTCTCAGAGAGAGACCAAGAAGACCCCAGTTAGATCACCCTGCGTTGTTGAGATGGGTATCTCGTGGCGAATCCTTGCAACTGCGTGTACCGGATGCCTTGCTGGCCCAAGAGAAGTAGAGATATATCTAGTACACAAGCTAAGCTGTTGTGCCTGCCTCTCGCTGTAGCTGATATGGTATGATAGATTGGTGAGATTTCATGTCTCGATCAATCCAGAAAAAGCTGTCGTACTACAAAATCTTGAATTCATAACAGCATGTACTAAAAATTTCGATAAACCATTATTACAGCAAAGACCTACAACATTCGCTTTTCAACGTAGCCAAGTCTCTTTCAGCAAAACTATGTAGGCACTTGTCATCCAATGCCATCATGTTCACTTCAAGACCCTTTTCAACCAATGCCTGCCTCAAATCTACATAATCTCGGAAGAACTCTCTTTCTAGTTTGTCTGATACTTTTGGGAAATTCTCAAGAACATTCAAATCATTGGAGTCTAAGATCAGATCAGTCAGCTTTTTCTTTAACTGTATAGATGATCCAAAATCGAGAAAGTAAATACCCACATTACCATCTGTTCTTCTATGAAGTAAGATATTTGACTTTTTTATATCTCTATGCACAACACCAGCAGCAGCACCATGACAGCACCGTCCAACCTAGTATAGCACGAGACCGTCCAACTATCCAGCCATCACTTGAGTGTACATGCATGTATATAACAATAAGAGAGAAGTTCGCGAAATGCCTTAAATTAAATCCAAATGTCCGACACTGTTTCCGGAGTTTCGCAATAATTTGCTGGTGTTTGTTTGACATCTGACATTAAGACTCTCCTGTTCACAGCTGGCCAGTATTTTGGAGTCAGGACTCAATATCTGGCGCCTGCACGCACTCAGAGACATTTCTGTATATTGCTAGTACTCTGCGCTGCTCGGTCACATCAGATCGAAAACTTACTGCCGACACATTTTCCACGGTACAAAATATCAGGGTACATATATCTACCTATCACGAGTTATTAGTTGACTCAATAGCACTGGTTTCCCACGACTTCACATATTACACAGCTGCCATATAGCTTCTCAAAGATCTTGATAGTTCCTTTTCCAATTGCTGATCTCAGTTTAAAGGGAACATTCCTGAATAAAGAACACCCTGTGAATCATCACTCAAACTAAAGTGCTACCCAAGACGTCATCACTTCTTCTGCATGTCTAATAACAAGAGTAGTGGTCCAAGCTCAGACGATCTGCTAGATACGGCGGAATACGTTCACGGTCCACAGCAACAGCAGTTTAACCCTCAAAACATGATGCAATTCAACAACAACAACAACAATCAGCCGAATCAGACACCTCAAACTCAAACTCAGTCAGCTCCCATGAATCCTATGAACTATAGTAATATGATGAATCAGAATATGTATCCTCAACAGCTAGCTGCGTTGCAAACTCAAGCCCAATATGCCAATTTACAAGTTCAGGCACAAGCACAAGCACAAGCACAAGCACAAGCACAAGCGCAAGCACAGGCGCAAGCACAAGCTCAGGCACAAGCACAAGCACAGGCACAAGCACAAGCACAAGCACAAGCACAGGCCCAGGCACAGGCCCAAATGCAACAGCAGGCTGCAGCACAGATGGCTCAACACAATAAACCACAGATGCAACAGATTATTTCGCATGCTGGCCAGCAAAATACGGCGTTGCATAACCAGGTGGTTCTTCAGCAGCAACAGCAGCATATGCAACAACAACAACAGCAACAACAGCAACAACAACATCATCAACAGCCGCAGCCTCCGGCACAGCAGGCTGGACCAGCTGAATTTCAACAAGGTCAAAACCAATCCCCTGTTCAGTTCCAAAATCAAGTTTATCCCAATCAAACCCACGGAATTGGCCAGCGACCTGTAGCTCGGCCTTCCAACCACATAGGATCAATATCAGGACCAGTTCCTGGCCAAATCCAACCTACACCGCAGCAGATACATCAACCTCAACCACGCCCTCAGCAGCAGCAGCAGCATCAACAACAGTTCAATGGTACAAATGGAGTCCAACATGGAAGATCTCCTGCCCAAGTGCCAACCCCGCAGGCCCAAGCTCCAACACCTATTCTGACGGGGAAGCAGAATCATCGCCAGTCTATTCAAGGCCCACTACAGGGCCAAACTCAGTCACAACAAGTCCAACAACCTTCCCAATCAAGTTCATCATCTCAACAGTCTTCACAACCAGCATCGGCAAATATCTCGAGGTTTCCACAAAGACCGCAAAACAGAACAATTGGTCCCAATAGTGCCCCAATGAATAGAATTACTCCGGCTCTAAATTCAAATACGATGAATGTGTTAAACTTCAGGAAACAAATGTCGAATTTGGCAACGTTGAGATTCTTAGACTTTTGCGAGTTGATTGGTGTTAGATCGGATAACGTGAAAAATATCTTTTATTGGAAGAAAATTACTACTGACTATTTTAGTGAGATTGGGAACATGAGATATTCTGTTAAGAGTGGTACTGAATCAAGACAGTTCCAGTTTAGTATTCCTATTATTCCGAATTTTTTCTTTTCTATAATTCAGTCTGGTGTTATGAGGATAGAGTTACATCCAGGAGTGTTAAGAACTCAAGTGCTGGCCAATGGATTGACGTATTTGGAAAGTCCAAGATGTTGTTTCACGCATCATTATTCAGATGGATCATATGTGAACATTCATGGTGCTATCAAGTGTATCTTGAATCAAAATTTGAAGCTGGATTGGTTAGATTTCCAGACTCACGTTTTCATACCTGGTATTGAATGGCCTCAGTTGGAGACTTTTCTATCAGATGAGGATAAGATGAGAGGCATTTTCGAAGACTTTTTAAAAACTAACAGTGACGATAATGTGGATGCTAATGAAAATGATGATAAGAAAGATATTATGGATGAGGACAATAAATCTGAACTATCAATGAACTCGAATGCCTCGACTGTCAAGAAAGAGGAGAGGAAGAATTTCAACAGTAAAAGCAAGGATAATAAGAAAGTGCAGTTGTTACAAAAAGTTAGATCGAACTATCAAGTTTTCCACGGCATGTCAAACTTTGGTTTACAGGAGAGTGTAATGAGGGTGATGCAAGTTAGTGATGTTATGTCCAATTTAGCAAGTTTGATGCTTTACAGTATAAATGGTGAAGAAAATGGTCCTTTGAACTCTTTCGAAACTTATGTGGATAAATATTACACTAAGAAAGATGACGACAAAGTGAAGAAGATCAAGGGCAATAACGGCATAAATTCCAAGAGTCCGAATTCCAGCAATGGCCAGAAAACTTCGCCAGTAAGCAATAATAACGGCATTACGAATTCATCATCTCGTCAGCAGAAGCAACCAGGTTCTCCTCAGTCTTCAGGCAGAAGTACAAAAATTCCAACGAACTTGGATCTGTCACAATCAACCCTCAACAAGCGGAGAAGAAAATCAACGATTAATCTATCACCGAAATCAGTTTCTGATAGTCCCAAGTTGCCAGGAACCGAGTCTAAGCCTAAGAAGGCAAAGAGATGACATGATGTTGCGTTAGCAAGCAAGTGGATTCTCTATCTTTAGTTAGGTTTGACTTCGGGAAGGGGTGTAATTTAATTGATTAAATAATATAACTCTGTATCATCACTGTATTGCCTTGATTGTAGCTCCTCTGAGATTGAATCAAGAGCTTGTTTGTATGTGGCCTTTTTCAGTGGTGATGTTATGTGCCCATGAAAAACAACATCTTCCCCAGTTAATTTTTGATATTTACCGAGAACCGCAGGCTATTAGACTGCATAAGGACCACCTCAGCCACGAGTACGATGAACGTACAGGATATAACGTTCCCTGAGGAACCACATATTATCACCAAGAGCAGACCACCACAGGTGGAGATTCCACCAGCCCTAAAATACATCACTTCCCTGTTATACAAGTCAGGTGCCGGCTTATCTATTATTTATTTCCTCTCCATATTGGTCATTCAGCCACTATTGGAGGTACAGTACGACAGACGGACAGATTTCATATCGTTTGTCTTGCAAAGAGCCAGAAAGCTACTGAAGGAGATGACACTGAAGAAAGGATTGCCCGTGGTGGCCATAAAGAGAGGTGATAAGTTCTATTCTGATGCAGTTACTCAAACTACAGATCCAAAAGAACAAAAGGAAGAGAAGGAGGGAGAATTGCGTACGGCGTTGAGATATGGGGTTACTTTTGAAGATAGAGTGGATGAAAATGGTAAGTCAAAGAATCTAGTTAGTAAAGAATTGAAAGATTTGCAGACGTCACTTGAACATTACAATAAATATTGTTGTTCCATTGATGAATTACATCCGTTCACTTTCCAGTTGAAAAAGTTTCAGGGAAATATTGAGGCTTACAGACACGCCACGTTGTTCAAGACAGGAAGACGTATGGCTGGTAGCTCTTCCTCAACAGATATCAAGAACGAAATCAGGAAGATAAAGGGCTGGTACTTGAATGGCCAGGTTTGATTTGATGTACATGGAGAAATTTTATTAAAAATACTCATTAGGCCATTAAATGTTATGATATATACAGGGGGTTTTATCTATCTGATTATCTATGTGAAAATGCAATATTGGTGGGAGAGATCATTAAAACTTCATCTTTCTTAGTTTATTCGTACTGTTCAATCTCCTTATTCGAAAACTAGCACCGTCTGTGTCCACGGTTTTTGGACCAGGTTTTTCAGGAATGTCACCATTCCTAGAGTATGTCACCTTGTTGTAGTCCTTACCAGAGCCAATTATGACTTTTGGAGTTGAAAATCCAAGAGAGAGCTCTTTTTCATTGAGTAATGTTTTGATCTTCACTCCTCTTTTCTTCCATCTATCGAAAACATCATCAGCCTCAGCCTCTGTTGGCTTCCAGTTTGATTTCAAGATTCTTCTGATTGCTTCAGGTGACACTTGGAAATGTTGAGACAGATCACTATTTGTCAGTTCTGGCATACTCTCTTTCAATACTTTGACAGACCTCATCTCTTCTCTTGATAATTTCTTCTTTGGATCCCATCTCTCACCTTGAAACTTCTCAATAAGGGCAAACTTCTGTCTTTTCCATTCGGGAAGTTCTTCCATCTTTCTCCAGTTGACTGGTATCTTTGGACCAGTGGTGATTACATCTATAGGTTTAGTTGATGCTGGTGGTGGTTTCACTGTCTGGGGTGATTCCCCCCCGATCTTTTCTGATTCTGATATGCTTAATGACTCCTCGAGCGTCTTGGGTAGTCTTTTTTCCTTCCTCTGAGACTTCTCCCTACTAATACTATCCTTCTTAGATATATCCATGGGCCATCTGGAACTTGAGAATGCACGATTTGACGGTATCAGAACCTTTAATGGAGTAGGGAAAGCTCGAACCAACTTTTGAAGAGTTGCCATCTGTTTCCACGACTGAATAACCTAATATTATGTAAAACAACAATAATATACAACGAACAAACTCCCAAATATCACAATATCAGCTCCTTCTATGCTCATCGCCAGTACTATCAAAAATAGCGCATACAAAAAGTTTCAAAATTTTGTTCTACAAAGTTCCGACCTGTCACGTGAAACGTCACATGATCTATTGACACCGGATCTCTGCTTTCGGAAACATCATTGTTTTGATTTTTGATTTTGATTTTCATTTAAACAGCTTTTGCCTCCTACGTACAAGTGCCGTCCGATATTACAGAATAGTAGCGCTTGGTTCACTAGTGGCTTCTCCTTTTGAGTGTGACAAATGAATTTCCTCAAGAAGTTCCTTGGATCATCCCCAAAGGGCGAGATTTCAATCATCCCATCTGGCCAATTATTCCTTAGAAGAAGCCCTGGCTCTCCTAAGTCTTCAAGTGAATGCCTCTATACCGATGCAGTTGCCTCGATTCGTGAGACCTCAGCCCCTCATAATTATGTGCTTGTGGTGCAGCGTGCGTATGCAGAAGGTGAGGAGCAATTGAAAGGTGATGACGATGAAGAGGATGATGAAGAGGATGACTTTAAAGACGAAAGGTTATCTTTGATTGATGAAACCATCAAGGTTCATAAAGTGTACAGAGAAGGCTCTACTGCTGTCTCCTGGAAAAATACAGAGGGCGACGAGGGTGAAACGTTTGAGTTCATTGTGGATGATAGTATTAAAGATAGCGAGGTGGATCAGTTCATGAGTACAATCCATAGGTGTTGCTTTGAGAGAAAATACCAGAGATCCTCTGCTGGTGTTACTGCGAAACAATTACAGGAATTTATATTTGATCCAGAATCTGTTCAAACCGATGATTTAAGTGCGAGCGTCAATGATCTAATCCAAAAGAGGAAAGAAGATGAAGAGGAGGACGATTTTGACGATGACGAAGCACTATTCCAAGATGCACCTGAACCATCAAATACTCCAGAGCAGGAATTCTTAAACTTGGTAACAAAACTCAAAAAAATTCCAACCAAGACAGCTGGCGGCACGGAAGTGTCCACAGTTCAAGCTTCTTTAGCTCTTTACAATCCGTACACTGGAGGATTTGCTCTACAACCGGAGGACGTTGAAGTTGTCGTGTTAGATTCCGGAAAATGGGAGTACTATTTGTCCATAAAGGGCGGAGATCTGAATTTAGTTACCGAGATTGGAACTAACCTTAATCCATCATTTAACGAGAGCATCAAGGCATTCATTTTTCTTTATCAAACAGATGATGAAGATTTCTCCATTTTATTAAAGTTTTCAACAGATGAAGACTTCAATAATTTCAAGGACTCTTTCATATCGGCCAATTACGAAAGCTCGAACAGAATCAAGTGGCAGAAAGTCGAACAACATGAAAAGAAGTATATTTCAGACCTATTTGTTCCAATCGAAGACGATGACTCGACCGATTACGAAACAGGCGAACAAAGTGAAAGCGAAGAGGAGAGTGAAACAGAACAGCAATATACCGATGACAGGAAGAATGCCAATTTGCGTACTGGTTTACGTAAAGAGAATTTCTCAGACTCGGAAGATGAGGCAGAAACTGAGAATAAGAAGTCGTTCTACAAGACCTCAAAGAATAAGAATCTAACCATCTCATATAAAAATGATCGTTCTTATGTTACCAGAGATGACCGTATTGGTGTTTTCAAAACCACTGATGATGACGAGTTGGAATTTGCAACAGCTATTGAGAAATTATCCATAAACGGGAAGAAATTTACACCTTCCAAGATGATGCTTCATGTTGAGGATGGCTCTTTAGTGATGCAAGATGATAAGAATAAAGATAAGTTGTTTAGATTAGATTTGGAAAGAGGAAAGATTGTGGACGAGTGGAAAGTTAAGAAAGATCTATCAGTGGTTGAATTTGGTCCAAACTCAAAGTTCACCCAAATGACGAGTGAGCAGACTTTCTTGGGTATTTCAAACAAGGGTTTATTTAAAGTTGATCCTAGACTAAGCGGTGACAAGATTGTTGAAGATCAAGCCAAGGAATACGTCACAAAGAACGATTTCAGTTCGTTTGGTACCACTGAAAACGGTTACATTGCTGTGGCGTCGAACAAAGGTGATGTTAGGTTGTATGATAAGCTTGGAATCAGAGCTAAATCTTTACTTCCTGCGATTGGGGAAGCTATCAAACATGTTGAAGTTTCTGCAGATGGTAAATGGTTATTGGCTACATGTAAGAATTATTTATTGCTTATTGATTTGACTATCAAAGAAGGTGCCAATGCTGGTAAGTTGGGATTCCAAAAATCATTTGGTAAAGAAAACACACCTAAGACAAGAATGTTGAAGATTTCAGCAGAACATATTGCACATATGGCTTCTTTAACTAAAGAGCCATTAGATTTTTCAAGTGCACATTTCAATACTGGGTTGAATTCGAAGGAGCAAACAATTGTTACATCTTCCGGTCCTTACGCAATCACTTGGTCATTGAAAAAAATTCTTCGCGGTGATGCTGAACCTTATATGATCAAAAGGTATTCCTCGAACGTTGTTGCTGATAACTTCAAGTTTGGTACAGATAAGAACGTTATCATCGCATTGCAGGATGATGTGGGTATGGTGAACAAGAAAGAATTCCGTAAAGCTAATAGGGATTCTTTGGCGTTCACTCCAAGAAAGCTGTAAAATAGACAGTTGGTGATATTGATTTGGAGTTCTGGTTTAATCTTCATTGTTTTTTTTTTCTTTCTTTTCTTTTCTTTTTTTTACGTTGTGAAGCAGCATGTGATAGCTAATATCAATGATGTCTGCTTGGTGGTTTAATTGTTCGGTTCTGATTGCGTCTGTTTTCCTGCAATATTGTATAGTGCTTAATATAAAATCAAATGTCTCAACCTCTTCTACCTTTCGTACTTTTTTGCTAAACCTAATGATGACCTGAACTCATCATAGAACATCAGTCTAAAAGCCTTGAACTTCTGCGCTTGAGTGGGCTGGAATAGAGTATCAGAAGCTGGGAATCGTGGTCCCGTTGACGAGGATGGATGTCTTATTGTACTTGGATCAATGCCGTTGATTTTGTAGTACACGCTGCGCACAAACCTGTGAAACGCATGGCTCTTCATGAGCTTCAAGTACAGGTAATCTTCCAAGCTTCTAGGGTTCATTCTTGAGATTTCTCTGCAGACAAGAAGAAGAAGAGAAACTAATGAATCGGGCAAATTGATAATCATGGCAATTTATTATTAAATGCTGCTTAGTCATCGCTGCGACACTCTAAAATCTAACACATCATCTTCAACGAACCTAACCTTCTCTTTCAATCGATATCAAAGACCGCAACGAGATGATCACAGACGACCAATTGAACCAGATCGCCATTTTCTTTGGTCTCACGACGTTCGTGCTCATCATGGTATACCATGCGATCACATCCACATCCAAAAATTTGAAAGCTGAGTGAAGATCGCTATGTGCTGTTCAAAAGACGTGTCTAGATACGTTGTCCACTCATGGGAATGACGTTGAAGTTAGTCCTACTGGTGGTGCTAAAAGTGATGATTGAAGTGTATAGCAAACTACCCTAACCTCCAAAGAGGAGTCAATTTGCTGTTTGTCCCATGTTTATGTGTTTGTTTGTTTTTCAGAATATAAGGTTCTTTTTCGACACGTGTATTACAATTTGAAGAAACTCTATCAAATATCTATATTAACACTCTACTTATGGATTCAATTAATCCAATAATCCCTCTTCGCCCACTAACTCTTTACAAATCATGACAATGTTCTCTACCTCACCGGTGATGGAAGTGAACGCTCTTGCAAATGCCATCCCATGAACCTCTCTCCAATGCATCTTCATATATGACTTCTCATCGTTTTCGTCTTCAGTATCTTCATTGGATTTACTGCCTTTTATTTGCACCTCTGAAAGCTTTTTATTCAGTTGCTCAGCAATATTCTCGTTCGCGTACCTATTCTCTTGCTTAGACAATTCCAACTCACTGATCAGATCGTATAGTTTCTTTCTAACACTAATAGCAGATGGTAAATATCTAGGAATCTTCGTTCTGGTTCTCACAGAGTTGGAAAGCATGTACAGAATGTAAATCACAGTTGATATGGAATCTCTTCTTAAAGATAGCAATTCCCTGGTAGTTCTTTCGTCTTCATCTTGTTCCCAAATATGGAAATAAATACTTGACATTCTTGCTTCAATCAAGTTTTCCAATATTACATGACAAGAATTCAGCAAGTCTTTTAATGCTGTAGACTTGAATGAATGTGTGATATCATGCTCTTTGATGGCCCTTTCTAACAGCTCCTCGTTAGCAACGAGATTCTGCGACATTCTGATCTCTCTGATATTAGCCAATTCTAAAGTCAAATCCGTTGGGTCATCGTTTTCATCACGATACAGATATCTCTCACTCACAGACTGATAAGACTGCCCAATATGACTCAACAGTGAAGAGCATGAGTTATAGATCTCATTCTTTGCGACAAATGGCCAGACTAACCAATTTGACAAAACTGAAGTAAGAATTGCAACAAATATTGAAAGGGATGTTATCCATGAATGTTTCCAAATACCTTCGTTGGACCCACCAGTCCCAATAAATGTACTCAGTGAAACAATAGTGAATGATAACAATCCAATCAAACCAGATCTCGGATGTGCATCAATCAAAAAGAAGTGTGCAAAGAAGAACACAAATATGGCCGCAAATATTCCAATAACCACAGTGTGACTAGATTTACCAGCTTCATTTGCCGCCCATGCCCAAAAAGAACCAACTAGCCAGGAAGTAACTCTCAAGAAAAGGTTGTTCCAGGTGTTTGAGTTTCGAGGACTGAGCAAAAAATAAAGCACAAGCGGACACCAATAACAGTTATACCTATAATACCACGTCCATGAGCCTTGTAGCCAACTAGGCAAAGATAGAAACAGAACACATACTGAGATCTTGAACGCGTACTTTGTTTGATAATCACCAAGGATTTTAGTCAAAGCCCATAGTTTGAACCTATATTTGTTTTTAGTGGATTGGAAATTGAAATCATTTCGATCAATAGCACGAATCGTCCTAGTTTTCTTTTTGTCGCTATCATCATCATCATGATCAAATTGGTGATGATGCTGATTATTTCTTGAAGTGTTAAGATTGTAAATCCTTTCAAATGCATCATCAACGTCAAATTTACTTTCCAAATAGTGGAAAATAGAATCAGCACCCTGGTCACGAAGACACTGTTCTGGTAGTCTTCGCAATGATCTCTTTAATGGGTAATTGGGCCAACTTGGTCTATTGAAAACAGAGGAGTTTTCACAAGCTTTGGTAATTGCTTCGGATAAAGAGATCAAACCCACTGATGCCTGTCTTGCATATCTTAAAAATAGAAAGATGTTTATTACCTGCTCTTGTTCCAGTAATGCATGGCAAAAGTATTCAGATTTGGAAAACTTTCTGTAGGTGATATCCAACTGATGAATCTTCCTCTTCAGGACATGTTTTGAGTTATTTAAGCTCGTCAGAGCTCTTTGCTTGATCTCTTTAGATGAGGAAGAGTCCATGAAGATCGACAACAAAGATTCTGATTCGCTGATACATTCAATCATCTGGGATAATGGTTTCATCATCGGACTCGCAAATCTTTCATTCATGATGAATACATAAACGAATTCTTTTCCCTGATTGATTTTTGGATGAAAATAGAGACTAGAAGGAACTTGACTTCGTGGTACTGGCGTGGCAACACCCGATGGATTGTTAGATATCAGAGTCGAATTTGGACCACGACTATTCGATGTGAGTGGAGTTTGGTCATCAGTTGAAACATCCTTGAAGTATAAATTGGATTGAAAGGGAATGACACGCAGTGGAGAAACAACTAAATTCAAATGATTTCTTATTCTTTTCAAATCTTCCTGATCAAATCTGGAAAGTTTCAGTCCACTAAGGAACTCTCTAAAGTTTTCAGATAGCAATAAAGTATGATTCACCATTGTATTTTGTAGTTTGACAATTTCTTCTTTGTTCGGCATAGTATCCATTTGGGTGAACGTGATCAGTAGCTCCTTGATACTGTTGGTGTTTTCTAAAATTGATTCCATTAGTCTTTGCGGGCCAAGAACAGGAAAGTAGCACAAAGAGACTACCAGAGAGATGAGAACTCCAAAAAGGTAAGGAATTGCAATATTCCAACAGTTTTTCCAGTGGACGGTAGGATCATCCAATATCAAGCAAGTGGATAGATATATCAATACCAAACCACTAGTCAAAAGCAGGTAGTACAATCGAATCATATATCCCTTGAACCATCCCATTAAAAACAAACCAATGAATAGAGATCCCGCCAGAATCCCCCCTTGGTGATTTCTCGTAGGTTGGGTAGAAACTGAGATAAAGAGTGCCAATGAGCTCCAAGCCAAACCGGTTGCTAATCCGATGATCGACTGGACAGTCATCTCAAATTGTACACCAACTGAATGTACTGGGTGGTGAATCAATACTGCAAGAGGAAGGAACATCCTATTGTCACCCAGCCAATCACCAGTCGTCGTTATCAGGCAAAGAGCGAAAGATATAAAGTATGCTATGGAGAACTTTGTCAATATCTTCCAATTTTGCAGATAACTATTCAAGAATCTTAAAGCTCTGAATTTGAGATTCAACGAGATTTTGAAATTGAAACCATCCTTAACCTCGTTAGAGTCGACTTTACCAACGTTTTCAGGTTTGTTGTAGATAGGATCGAAATAGCCATTTCTTAGCTCCTTCATGTCAAAGTCCTCCAGGTCATTCTGTATTACTTGCTTCTGATGTAATGCGAGCTGAGATAACTTCAACTGTGACATAGACGTTCTAGGGCTGTTACTCCCATTCAGTCTAGAATGATGATTACCCAGCAGTGTTTCTCTCAGAAGTGTCTCATTAGGGCTTGACGTCGTATGATCCACATCATCCTTAATGCGACAGCTCTTCTTGGGTGATCTGTGGGACATGTGTGCGTAGTCCAGAGACGCTTATCAAGTATGCAATGCGAGCTCCCAGAAGGCCAAGTAATATTGTTGATGTGCCTTTCCAGTGATTGGTTCGTAGGATAGATAGTTGGGTGCAAGGGTTTGTTACTTAATCTTTTGATTGGCGATGGGCGATGTGAAAAATACAAAATCGGGTGAGAGCCTGAAGTACATCATTGGGAAGGACCCTTGAACGCCTAGTGTGATAGAGCAACTTTATACTGCAATGCTCTCTCAAATTTCCATGGCATAATACGAACCATGAGACCTTGTCTAATTCATGATCGCAGCTGCTCATTAATCTTTCGCTTGTCTTGATATGCTTTCTGCTGTAACCTAAAAATGTGTCATCCGTTTGATTTTTCCGAACGTTATTTATCCGAGATGATGTAGCGACGACAGCTCAGATCAACTTATAAGTTACAAGTTTATAGTTAAGCACATACGAAAGCGTCAACCTGGATCAGGTAGGGGATAACATTTATATATAACAGGCTCTTTGACAAGTTATACTAAAAAATATCAAAGTGAAGACTCACCGTAGCACTATAGCACCCTCAATCGAGTCATCGTTGTCAAAAGTAAATACAAAAGCTGAGTTAAGATTAGGATATGGATAGTAACCCACATTGCGAAGTACAACACCCGTAATTCTCACTGAACCAACAGCCGTAAGGGCATTGCGGCTGAACGCAGAGCCAAAACAAACGACACAGAAAAAAGTGTCACAAAACTATCTGGTGTTTGGATGGAGATATAGCCCTTTGGATGTTCAACTGGCGGTTTACTGCTTCTTCATCATATCCTGTGGGCTCAATTGGCAAAGATAGCGGCGTGAAGGAAGTGTTAACCTTAACAGGTCTATACTGAGATGGACCGCAATGAGATTGGCGGTAGAAAGGATTTCATTGTTCAACAGGAGCCCACATTGGCAGATGAGGTAGTCAGACTTCTAGACAAAGGCGAACAGATCGAACTGACTTCAGAAAGTAGTAGTCAGCAGAATCAGGTCCGGTTAATACTAATCACTAGTGCTAAGCCACTGCACAATGCATTGTCTGGATATGCACCCGCTGTGTTTGCTCTAGCAGGACATGATGTTGAAAAGTCATCTCTGCGGTTAACCGCTGAAAGGATAGGCATCACTTCTGGTGAGATTCACGTAAGCTTGAATGGGCCATTCGATTCAATTTATAACGTGAGTACTATCACTTAGAGCTAAGGAGAATAGACTAACAACCCCAGGTTCTAAAAATGTTTCTTGTCAGAAACAAGAAGAACCATAATCCATACCAATTAAAAACATTGACAATCGAAGCCTCAGAGTCCTCGTTCAACTTTCAAAAATCTATCAAATACACCATAGATTCTTTGCCTTTTGGGCTTCTCCCTGGGCATTTGATGACATTGAGTTCATCAACCATTGACTTACTCATAAAACAATTCATTAAATTTAAAGCAACTCCACATGTTCCAGGTTCCAAAATTGATACACCACAGCTTATCAAAAGTATACGTCCTGCTTTGAAAACTTTGTCATCGGTAACAGAGTTCGAAACTAAGGACCAATCTTGCTGTGATGATCTCAACAACTCACAACACCCACAACTGAAACCTGCTGAATTGGATTCTGAAGAAAACACATGGACCCTTGTTGAGTTGAATAAGAGAGAGGTGACCTACCTTATAGGGAAAAACGGTTGGAAAATTGAGACTATCAGAACTCGCAGTGGGGCCCGTGTGAAGGTCGTTCCCCTAAACAACCATTCGCAAGGTTCAACAGTCCGATTTAACGATCCCAACGTCACCCAATACTTGAGGGTAACAGGTACCAAATCGCAAGTAGCAAAGGCACTCAAGATTATTGAATCAGAAATCGAGCACTTCAGGCTCAACGAAATAGTGCATTATTGACCATTAGTATCGATTGAACTCTCAAACACAAGACATAGAAACAATTTAGTTTCGAAAACATCCGGTTTGGCACATGGACTGCCCTAGTGTTAAGACCTATATTTACGCTGCATAGTGCGTTAGTGTGAGCACGCCGGGTGACTGCACTAACCATGTCGCGAAACCGTTTTGGGAAGAAAAGCTTTCCTCCAATTTGAAATTTCTTTTATTTTTTTTTTCACTCTTCAAAAGCGAAGAAAATTTTAATACAAAAAATTTTTTTTTTTCCACTTTTGAGTTTGTTTCTTTCTCAACCAACAGAACTTCAAGTTTTTATCTCAAAATGGCTGAAGGTGTTTTCCCAGGTGCTATCGGTATCGATTTAGGTACCACTTACTCATGTGTTGCTACTTACGACTCTGCTGTCGAAATTATTGCCAACGAACAAGGTAACAGAGTTACTCCATCTTTCGTTGCTTTCACTGCTGAAGAAAGATTAATTGGTGATGCTGCTAAAAATCAAGCTGCTTTAAACCCAAAGAACACTGTCTTTGATGCTAAGCGTTTGATTGGTCGTCGTTTCGATGAAGAATCCGTCCAAAAAGATATCAAAACTTGGCCATTCAAAGTTGTTGACAACAACAACTCCCCAATCATCGAAGTTGACTACTTAGGTGAACAAAAAATCTTCACTCCACAAGAAATTTCATCAATGGTTTTAACCAAAATGAAAGAAATTGCTGAAGCTAAAATTGGTCAAAAAGTTGAAAAAGCTGTCATTACCGTCCCAGCTTACTTCAACGATGCTCAAAGACAAGCTACCAAAGATGCTGGTGCCATTGCTGGTTTAAACGTTTTACGTATCATCAATGAACCAACTGCCGCTGCTATTGCTTACGGTTTAGGTGCTGGTAAATCTGACAAAGAAAGACACGTCTTAATCTTCGATTTAGGTGGTGGTACTTTCGATGTCTCATTATTGCACTTAGCTGGTGGTGTTTTCACCGTTAAATCTACTGCTGGTGACACCCATTTAGGTGGTCAAGATTTCGACACCAACTTATTAGAACATTTCAAAGCTGACTTCAAAAAGAAAACTGGTTTAGATATCTCCAACGATGCTAGAGCTTTAAGAAGATTAAGAACTGCTGCTGAAAGAGCTAAGAGAACTTTATCCTCTGTCACCACCACCACCGTTGAAGTTGACTCTTTGTTCGATGGTGAAGACTTCAGCGCCAACATCACCAGAGCTAGATTCGAAGACATCAACGCCTCTTTGTTCAAATCTACCTTAGAGCCAGTTGAACAAGTCTTGAAAGATGCTAAAATCTCTAAAGAAAAGATTGACGAAGTTGTCTTAGTCGGTGGTTCTACCAGAATTCCAAAAGTTCAAAAATTGTTATCTGACTACTTTGACGGTAAACAATTAGAAAAATCTATCAACCCAGATGAAGCTGTTGCTTACGGTGCCGCTGTTCAAGGTGCTATCTTAACTGGTCAATCTACCTCTGAAGACACCAAAGATTTATTATTATTGGATGTTTCTCCATTATCTCTAGGTGTTGCCATGCAAGGTAACGTTTTCGCTCCAGTTGTTCCAAGAAACACCACTGTCCCAACCATCAAGAGAAGAACTTTCACCACTGTTGCCGACCACCAAACCACTGTCCAATTCCCAGTCTACCAAGGTGAACGTGTTAACTGTGCTGAAAACACTTTGTTAGGTGAATTCGACTTGAAAGGAATCCCACCTTTACCAGCTGGTGAACCAGTCTTAGAAGCTATCTTCGAAGTTGATGCTAATGGTATCTTGAAAGTTACCGCTGTTGAAAAATCTACCGGTAAAACTGCTAACATTACCATCTCTAACGCTGTTGGTAGATTATCATCTGCTGATATCGAAAAAGCTATTGAAGATGCTGAAAAATTCAAGAAATCTGATGACGATTTCTCCAAACGTCATGAAGCTAAACAAAGATTAGAATCATACGTTGCTTCTATTGAAAACACTGTCACTGACCCAGTCTTATCATCTAAATTGAAACGTGGTTCAAAAGATAAGATTGAATCTGCTTTATCTGATGCTTTAGCCGCTTTAGAGATCGAAGAATCAACTGCTGAAGACTACAGAAAAGCTGAAGTTGGTTTGAAACGTGTTGTTACCAAAGCTATGGCCACCCGTTAAGTAGTTACTACTGGGTAAATTCTGTTCATAAAGTTTTGTTTACTAACTTATCATAAAAAATATATAATCGGGTATGTTTACGCTAATTAGAAATTGTTGCAATTGTAGTACTTACCTATCATGTATGTGATGATTGCAGGTAATGATATCTCGATACCATTCTAATTACGCGATGGATAATATTAAGCTTAATGTAAAATTAATAAATACTGAAACAGTACCGAATCCGAATATATACGATGAAACGGGAGAAATGAAGGCATGCCAATTTGATAATGTTCTAATTGAACAACAACTCATGCGCGCTGTTTTCTCTTTTGAGTATATTTGGCAAAACTCTTCTGTAATGCAACACGGGCATGAGTTTTCTGTGCACCAACGAAACTTCCGATTGCAACTTCTATAGCTTTATCAACATCACTTTCAGACACAAACTCAGCTAATCTCATTTTGGCAAACGCTTCAGCAGTTCTTATAATAGATTCAAAATGACGAACTGTGATAGGGAAAGACTTGGCTGTTTTGGATTCTGTACGTAAATCAGCATAAACCTTTGTGATTTTCGATTCTTCAATTTGTAACAATTTAGGGAAAACTTTAGTTCTGGCATAGTGAATATACTTCATCAGGAAGTCTTGAGATAATGGAGAAATCTCACTTTCCTTTTCCTTGTTTAATTTGTTCACCTTTTCTCTTCTAGATAATCCCTTGGATCTTGTCGGTGTGGTCTTATCCATATCTTCGTCATCTTCATCATCATCGTTATAGTCTTCTCCTTCATCGTCACCATCATCGTCATCTTCCACTGTCTTATTTGATCTTGAGTGCGAGTCAATAACGAACTTGGCCAATCTCTCATCAGCTTCTGCATTAACAATATCTTTCACCACACATAGTATATCAAAACGGGACAAAATCGGCTCTGTTAAATTCACATTCTGTGGTAATGTTAACCTCACATCATATTTACCACCATTTGGATTTGCAGCAGCAATAATAGCGCATCTAGCCTGTAGTGTTGTGACAATACCAGCTTTCGATATAGAAATCGTCTGTTGTTCCATAGCTTCATGGATGGATGTTCTATCCTGATCATTCATTTTATCGAATTCATCAATCAGACAGACACCTTTATCAGCCAGCACTAAGGCACCACCTTCTAAAGTCCACTCTTTTGTGATCACGTCTTTTCTAACACTTGCGGTCAAACCGACAGCTGAAGCACCTTGACCTGTTGCAAACACGGCTCTATATGCAGTTTTCTCGACATATTTCAAGATTTGAGATTTGGCAGTACCAGGATCACCCAGCAATAGGACATTGATATCACCTCTAATGGAATGTTTACCATTGACGTTTTTTGAGACACCACCAAATAGTGAACAAGCAACGGCAGTTTTGATGTCTTTATGACCATAAATGGAGGGAGCCATTGAGTTGATGATCTTGTCAATAATATTAGAAGATCTCGCAACCCTTCTAAACTCACGTTCATCTTCCTCTGACCAACTGAAACTATCTAATCCTTGTTCCGAAAACTCATCATACTGAGAATTTTGTTGACCGTCTCTTCTTCTGATTGCATTTGCCTCTATGACAGTTCTAAAAACAGGAAATCCATTTTGTGCATTCAAATTACCATCATAGGACTCCTTGTAAATACCAGTGACTTCTATCTCTTCACCTGGCTTTGCGACATCGACCAGATCCCATAGCAAGACAACTTCTCTGTGACGCGGTAATCTACCTGCTGGAACACTACCAGGTGCCTCCTGCAATGTCAATCTCTGATAATTTCTGTATTGAGTCTTTTCAGAATTCAAGGTGAAAGGGCCTCGACTCTTACAGTAGGAACAAAATGAAATTTTGGTTTCATTTTCACCTTCTTGGAAATAAGGACCCAATACTTGTCCACATCTATGACAATCGAATTTAACATATTTCAACTGAGGAAAGACACCAGTTCTTCTAGTGACGACACCAGAAACTCTTACTAAAGAGTTCAAATCACCTTCTCTTAATTCTCTCAATGTTGAAACTTTAGGAAAATCAGAAATTCTGACATGGATCTCAGCTCTAATTTGAGAATATTCTGGATAATGTAGTTTGATTGTATCAACAGCTGCATCATCAAATGCCTTCAATATTTTATCAGGACACATCGTCAAAAACATCGCCAGTATAGCCTTAGACTCACTTAAATGTCTATAACTAACTTCCAAACTTTCACTATTTGCTGCACCTAATGCTCTGATCTGTTCACCGTAAACTGATTTACCTTGATCATCCGTATACTCCAACAAGAACGATCTCAATTCTCTTATAATGGTTCTATTTACATTAGGCTGGGTAACCCATTGACTTAAACTTGGGGCCTTAACATCTGCTAGTGATTCTAACGTCAGTTCTTCAGTCAATGGATCGACCTCATAATCGTCCATATCTTGATCTTCATCATAGCCTCTCGCACCTGCTCTTCTTCTGGCTCTAGTAGGCAGTAGACCATCGTCTGGTTCGTCGTCATAATAGGCACCTTGTTTCAAGACCTCATCTCTAGCATCTAACTTTCTCGTGACTGTATTATAGTCACCCAAACTCATATCGTTGAGTTCAGTGTCGTCGATATTGTCACCCAAATCGTAATGATCTTCTGCGGTGTTGGCAGTATAATCTGCTTCCATATCCTCCATCAAATCTTCACCGTCTTCAACTTCGGGCTCCACGCCCTCTTCGTCGTCATCATCGACTCCATCATATGCTGGAAATATTGGAGAAGAAGGTAGCGGTGTGTGTCCCGGGGATGGGTTGGTATTCTGGTTGTAGTTTGGTGATGAACGGCCATCATGCTCGTTCTCATCTTGGGCTGGTCTCTTTCTTGAAGACATTGGGGCAAGAAGTGGTGTAGTGTTGTAACTCTCGTGTCAACTGGGCAGAGGAGGAATAGGTAAAAGTCAGATAGTAACGTTTGTACATTGAAAAATCCAAAGCTGTGAAAAGCGGTTTATGCATTTCATTTGGCCGAATCGGGAAATTCGCGTTTTTGTTTTCTTCGATTTTGAAAAAACGCGAAACGCGAAACTCGAAAAACCCACTTGAAAATCAAATGCTGCGCTCGGGAATCGAACGCGGGTCACGCTACCCGTGATGACGTAATTTGAAAACTGTCACTTGCTATTGCTTGCTTCTGGCGAGCTCCTAACTCCATAACCGGACACGCTGTCTCTGGTGATCTGCTAGAGGTGATGATAAAGGGAAAAGAACAGCAAATAGCGAATATCATCTGCGACAGTATTATGCCGTTGCTGCTACTTTGATAGCCCCATTTAGGGTGTTCCTGGCGCTTTCTAACCGATATTTGGCGGATACTCACGTGATATTTGATTTTTTTTTCGTGTGGAAAATGGAAAATTTCCAAGAACTTCAAATTTAGATCAAAAGTGCCATTGTTCTTGATCCGGTTCTTTATTCGCATTAAACTTCACTTCAGCAACCTAGATATTAAGATCCAACATACCATGGCAGCATACTTGCTTCAGAATCCCTTATTGTAAAAGAAAAAAGAAAGCTTTCCCCTGCCATCTCAGTTAGCTGCCCAATATCCTCTTTGAGTCCCAACACAACATGATCCATCTCATCTCTTCTTTGAGCTATTCGCAAAAGAAGGACTTCCTTATACTCAGCTTGCTAGCAGTATTAATATCAGCAGCCTTCGCATTATCATCATTAGCAATAGAAGTTTTAGAGAACTACGATAATGTTTATGTCCCAACAAAGATCGACTACCTACGGGTGTTCCTATTGAGTTCCATCGCATCGTTGATCGTCAACTCCCTTTACCGGTTTGTCTCCAAATATGCATTACTCCTCAAAGTTTGGTTATCGTTCCTATGTCTTCTGCTGTTAGCATATCCTCAGAAAACGGAGCACCACCGCTCTAGATCGAGGTGGAACCTTGTCAAAAGAGAGGCTTATCTTTATGGAGTGTTCTACGAGATTGTATCACTAGGTTTCTACTTGGTCGATCAACTATCAATAGCTTCCGGTGATTACGAACTGTTGAGAGAATCACTGGATTCTGAATTGGAGAGCAATTCAATCAGTCAGGCTGTGCGACAGAAATCCACACTAGAGAACTGCTTACAGATCAGAAGAAATTCAAACAACTTAAGAAAGATATTATACCCTGAAAGCTACAACCAAGCACTTGTGAGTTCGCACATGGACAGTATAGAGGAAGCCCCTCTAACGGTCTCTAAGAGTGACCATCTGCAAATACCCAATTATTCAGCCATTGAAAATGATTCGTTGAGGTCAAATTCCTCCTCGTCTTTTAAAAACTTACATCAGGTAGCTAGTTCTGGCTCAATGATTACTGGAATGCTGTCCGTCAGCAAAAAATCACATCACTTTCTTCCCTCAAAGATGCAATGGCACCTGGACCATCTGTATTGGATATTCTCACAGTTCCTATGTGAGATTGGAATTGCGCTGGTGCTGTCAATCTCATTTGTGTATGATCCAAACCTCGATGACTCAAAGTTTTCGGGATTACAGAAATACTTCTACAACAAATCAGGCGAGTTTGTGCTCGAGGTGGTGCTTCCCTTGTTCTTGGGTCTCTCAGCTTTACACATGTCTGCGGTGCATGTAACGTTGAGACAGCTGAGCTCACGCGGGTCTACGACGGGGATAGTGGCTACATATTGGGCCCATGTGGCTGTGTCTGTGTTCCTCTTCATCCTGGGGATGCTAACTGGTTGAGTGAGGTCTCTGTGTGTGTCTTAGTCTCTGTCTGTTTGTTGCTGGTGTATTTCATGTCGCACAGAAGCAAAAAAGAAACGTTTTAAGTGTGTACGTTTTTCGCGGCAAAGAAATGAAAAAGACCGCCAATTAACTTTTCAGTGGTAGTTCTTCTTCTGCGATTCTTGGCTTGTGTCTGTGTCTGTCTCTGAGATCTGTATCACGATGAGTGCCGACCGTGCTCCTCTCCTGGCTGTCAATGAACGCCGCACTATTGTTCCATCCACGCTCAGTACGCTTATCAAGAACACCAAACTAACGCTCCATTCCTCCATCGTCAACTATTTGTTGCTTTTTGTCCCATTGGGTCTTGCGGCAGAGCACGTAGGATGGGGCCCCAACGCTGTGTTCTGGTTGAACTTCTTTGCTATCATCCCACTGGCCTCCTTGTTGGCATTTGCAACAGAAGAGCTAGCGAGCCATGTCGGTGAGACGTTAGGTGGTCTTTTGAACGCTACGTTCGGTAATGCCGTGGAACTGATTGTCTCCATCATTGCCTTGAAGGAGAATCAAGTCAGAATTGTTCAGGCTTCAATGCTAGGTTCCATCTTATCCAATCTACTATTGGTTTTGGGTTGTTGCTTCATTGCTGGTGGGTATAACAGATTGCAGCAACGTTTCAATCAAACGGTTGCTCAAACGATGAGTTCCTTATTGGCTTTAGCAACTGCTAGTTTGTTGATTCCTGCTGCCTTCCACGCTAGTTTGCCAAAAGATACATCAGGCGAAGAATCTGAAAGATTAATTTTGTCACTCTCAAGGGGCGCATCTATTGTCTTACTGATTGTCTACGTCCTGTATTTGTTTTTCCAATTAAAAACTCATAAGGAGATTTTTGAAGGCATGTCTGAAGGTCTTGAAGATTCATCATCAAATGAATCTGTTTCAAATTTAGACCACACTCCTAAGGATCAACACCACGAATCGTTGTCCACCACCGCCTCCATAATTTTATTGTTCATCGTCACTATTGCTGTTTCACTTTGTGCAGACTCATTGGTTGGCTCAATTGATGATATTGTAGCTTCTAGTGGTGTCTCAAAGACTTTTATTGGTTTGATTGTTATTCCAATTGTTGGTAACGCTGCTGAGCATGTCACCGCCATTGTCGTTGCAATTAAAGACAAGATGGACTTGGCTATTGGTGTCGCTATCGGTTCTTCGTTGCAAATCGCTCTATTTGTAACTCCCTTTATGGTTCTAGTCGGTTGGATAATTGACGTTCCAATGAGCTTATACTTTTCAACTTTTGAAACTGCTGTTTTGTTTATCAGTATGTTGATTACAAACTATTTAATCTTGGATGGTGAGAGTAATTGGTTAGAGGGTGCTATGCTATTGAGCACATATGTCATAATCGCCTTGGCCTTTTACTACTTGCCTGACGTTTAGATGCTGATTCATCAACTGGACGATTACTGATGAGTTTCATGCTATATGAAATAAAAAAAAGATGTTTAGAAACAAATTTGGAAGTCAGGGGTCACGCCCTGTCTGCAAACTCATATTTCTTGTAGAGATATTATCATTAGGAATCTAGTGTTTTTCTCACTTTTTTTTCTGGTGATGCTTGACTAAAGAACCTTGCCATCATTGGCGACTAAACAAAACCATTTTAGAGACACGGCAGGCATTACACATATCTACGATCAACAACAATCAATTATAGTTTTGTATTCACCTAGTACAATATTGTAGAGATTCTCACTTATTCAGCAAGACTTCTCAAACAACAACGAGATAAACGATCAGAGTCACTGCGACACTCGATATGTACTCAGCTATGACTCTATACAATTTCATATCCTGTAAACTAAGTGTTAGTTATTATTGCTCACGGAAGCAAGAAGTCTCAATCGGCTGATTCTTCGGATAACCGAAGCGCAATAAAGGTGAATACCCACATGAGGAAGAATTATTACTATTTAGCACAATCCCAGGACAAGACGCATTTCGAATTTTTGGTGCCCAATTTCGGATACTTGAGAGCATATACGGAGTATTTCAAAGACAATTATATATTTATTCTCAATTTAAGGGAATTTCGCGAACTTCTCTATTTACTTCTTTCTGTCTTATTGTTATATACATGCATGTATACTCAAGTGATTGCTGGATAGTTGGGCGGTCTCGTGCTATACTACTTTGGAAGGTGCTGTCATGGGTGTTGCTGGGTGCTATAGTTAAGCCTTCAATGTGAGGAGGCATCTACTAGCTGGTTGGAAAAAGTGATGGATCGATGGATTAAAGTGGAACTATCAATTAAATGCTAAAGTTTGCCCTTTTTATGTCAAACTGACAAGGGCTATGATTTGAGAACATTACAGTCACAAATATTCTGTCGTTATCAGCATACTATTCAAATATTTCCAACGTGTCCTATATCCCCGATATGGAAGCTGAAGAACTGTCCATTCTTATCAGTGAAGGAAGTCTTGCAAGATGGTGTGAATTGTTCAAGTTAGTAGATCCTTATGGGCCATATAATGCGAATTTCACAGAATTCAAGAGAAAAGCGAGAGGTTATATGGATCAAAATAAGCAGTTTGACACATTTGAGAGATTAATGCAACGCGCCGGCTCCTCAACCATAGCGAAGGAAGATTCGCATGTCAAGAACTACATGAAGAGAAAAGATTCCTATAACGCGGAAGTTTTTGAACCGTATATTGCTGAGATCCAGAAGGGAGTGCCTCCTGAAATTGGGTTGAAAGATTTCATGAGCTTGCAATGTTCAAAATTAATTGGTACACTCGATGTTCTTTTGAAACCTGTGTATTCCAGTCAGGTGCTACATCCTAGGATGTCCTTCATTCTGGACACCGATTTCCATATCAAAGTAAAATTCATTCCTGACTCGATAGCTGTGCTGAATCATGATGGTCAACTATTAGAGTTGGCACGGTCGGGTAGAGTGTTTCCAGAAATTGAAACACGGTGTCTGCATATGCTTCTGTCAATCTCTGCACCCAGACTAAGAAATTTAATTGGGTTGTGGATACACTGTCTAATTAGTGCAAATATCAGAGTCTCTGAAATTTATGAACCACAGTATCAATCGGTTGACATTAAACAAGACGTTTCAAATCTTTTGGACAAGGCAAACGATGGTGGTTTGTACCACTTCTTAAACACTGCTGATATCAAGCCTTCACCGAAGAATATCATAATCAATCCTGATTCGGATGATATAGGGCAGGTCACATTTGAAGGGAAAGAAGATGTGATTTTATCATTGCTTTATAATCAACTAATTGTTCTCAAGGTTAGCGCTTATAAGAAAAAAAACGATTACCTACCTATAACGAGGCCCATAGAGAAGTTGAGAAACCCAAGTGAATTGCAAAATCCTGGCTTTTTCAAGACCGACCTACCGGTCACCTTTTTAGGTGCAAGAAGCTGGATAGAGGGGTGTCAGGTTTCTGAAACATCATTTCATTTCGAAATCCTCACTTTGTTACTGCCTCTCCATAGATCATTTGTATTCACAAACAACAAAATTGGAATTTTGAGGATTAAAAATGAACAAGAAATCACAGTAGATTCATCCTCAACAGCTCTCCGTGATATTACAATTAAAGATGAATGGGAACGAAGTTTCTTAAATCCTAAAGCTTTTATTGGTCGTTTGTTGAAACCAGGCTTCATGGAAGGTCTTTATTACACAGAGTCCCACAAAAGAATTGGCCCAGACGTGCTAGTAACTACCGATATAAAGGATGAGACAATTAGATCTAATGATAGCTGGGGATTGACTGGGAACCAAACTCACCTTTGTAATGTTGCTACCATTGAAGTGAAGGCAATATCTCGATTGGTCATAATTATAAGAATAGCAATGATATACATAATGGCAAACCCATCACACAGAGATGGAGCCATCTCCAAAATTTCTTCACTTTTAGAAAGTGCAGGTGTTGCAGGTGTTGAGTTTAGAAAATCTGGAATTCAACGGATAATAAAATATGGTTGTGTGATTATCGATCAATTGCTAAAGCAGATGTTTATTGCAGATACCAGAGTGGGACTCTTGATGAATATGACAGAGGTGGTTACTTTTGAAATTAAGGCTACCGTCCCAGAGTTAAATCAGATATCTCTGCAATATCAAGAGCAAGTCAGAGATGATCCATATCCCCACATTACTTATCTCAAGAAACATGTAAAGATAAGCTACAATACCTTGGCTGGCGCACTAAACAGTTACGCATATGTGTCTGGTATTATCACGAAGAGTGCTCAAAATCTTCTCAACAAGAAAGACAGTGAGTGGTTAACTGATCAGACGTTTCTCTTGATTCAGAACATGATTCAGACGATGGACCCACTCATGAGATCAAGAAGAATAATGCAACGGGTGGTTTTGAAACGTTTTATTTCGGATGCTGATATGGAAGTGGTAACGAACTGCAACCTTCAACTTATTGAAGAAGAAAACCTTATTGATAAGAGATCAATCTTATCAAACTTGGAGACGCAAATTGATCACAAGATTGTTATTACTCTCCCTAATGAAACAAACCTCAGAGAACTTGGAGGCGATATTGTACTCAATTCCAATTATAGCAAACATATTTTGAGTTCAAAGGTGATCAAGGGAGGAATTGCATATGGCGGGGACTCGTTCTCCACTGTTTTTCTAGTCCATGAGATTGTCAATTCTAAAAATGATGAGACTCGACCTGTTGTGTTGAAATTTCTGGATTCATCGCGATACAAATTGGATTTTGATAGCTTCTTCCTCTTTAGCGAGAACTACTTGGATGAGTCTGGTGGTGTAAGGCTGGAATTCAATGCCAAAAACTGCATCAAATTGGCATTGAGTAACTTCTATAGAGAGTTATACGTCTATCGAAGTGTTCAACAATCTTGTTCAAGTACTTGGCATCTATTCTTACCATCGTTGATTAGTTTTGGATTGTAACTCAACGACAGTCAAGAGATATTCGGAAGTAAGTATTTGTTCGCAGAAGGGTTATTTTTCAAGTTTGGTTTTATAGAAGAGGTGGACGCGCATGATTTGACTTCGAGCACCGGGAAGACTGTTGTTACTGAGGCATTCCGTCACTTGGGATTGATCCACGGAACTGCTGGTGTTGTGCATAGAGGTATCAAAAGGTCACATATCTTACTTCATAGAAGAACAGATGGTAACGTGGGTGTTTACTTTCTCGATTTTGGATCATCGATACAGATAAAGGAAAGGCTGAGTAATCTGATGTTGGATTTCAATGATTTGAATGTTCTTCAGAATTTGCCAAAAGTATCAGACAAACTAGAAAGAGTGTTCTTCCGAGATTATGTAGATTTGAGGCAGGCATTGGTTGAAAAGGGTTTTAAAGTGAACATGACGGCATTGGATGACAAGTGCCTACATAGTTTTGCTGAAAGAGACTTGGCTACGTTGAAAAGCGAATGCTGTGGGTCTTTGCTGTAATAATGTTGTATCGAAAACTTTTAGTGCATGCTGTTATGATGTTAAGAATTTGTATTACGATAGCCTGTTTTTCGATTGATCGAAGTCCAGAAGCTGTATATATGGACATGAAATCTCACAAATCCATCATACTATATCAGCTACACGAGAGGGAGGCCCAACAGCTTAGCTTGTGTACTAGATATATCTCTGCTTCTCTTGGACCTGCAATGCGTCAGGTACGCGCACGTCATCCATCAATTTAGAAAAAATCCCAAACTTTCTTACTTTTGTAAGTATATTTTTTCTTTTATAAAATAACATTATTCTATATTTAATGTATTGAGATGAGTAATCTATTGCGATTAGTAACCACTCATTCTGGATTGGCCCTAAGATGTTCATCGTGACTTTTTCATATGCGAGGTATTCCCTTCATTGAGAACGTCGTGTGATGATTGCTATCCATCATTTTAATTGCTTTGAAGATTGTTTTAATGGCAATGCTTGCACCTAGAGCACTGTATGCCAAATGACCAAATTTCATAAGGATTTGATTCTTGTGATGAGAGCATAATGGTATTCAGAATCTGCTTATCTGGCTGTTGTTTTGAGAAGTCTTGCTGAATAAGTGAGAATCTCTACAATATTGTACTAGGTAAATACAAAACTATAATTGATTGTTGTTGATCGTAGATAGGCGCAATGCTTTGGCAAGGATGGATACACCTCGAACGCTGGATTGACTCTACTATATATATTGCATTATCGAGTGATAGTGCTGGATTATCGGTGGAAGCACGAGCTCGGCCCGCACCCGGCCCGAGATCCAAAGAACATGTTCTTCGAAAACCATTCAACAACTTCACAGCACACACTAGTCACTTAATTCAACACTCACTGGTAATGTCCTGCAACTGTAACCACCACCAACACGCTGAAGACACGCCGGCAGAGGTCAACGGCAATGACAAGCTAATCACCAGCGATGACGCCAACCACCCGGCAAACCTCATTTGCGAACTGTGCAAACTCTTCTACAACAACGGCTGGGTCACGGGGACAGGAGGAGGAATCAGCATCAGGGACGGGAACCTGATCTACATTGCACCATCGGGCGTGCAAAAGGAACGTATGGTACCTTCAAACATGTTCGTGATGGACATCAACACGCAGGAATACCTGAGAACTCCAGAAGTTTACAAACCATCTGCGTGCACTCCACTCTTCATGAGCGCATACACGATGAGGGATGCCGGTGCCTGTATCCATACACATTCCCAAAACGCCGTTCTCGTGTCGTTACTGTACGACAAGGAGTTCCGTATCGCTAACGTTGAGCAGATCAAGGCGATACCGAAAGTGACTGAGAGTGGATCATTGGGGTTCTTTGACACGTTGAGGATTCCTATAATCGAAAACACGGCACATGAGGAGGATCTGGCAGAGACGTTGCAGGGTGCGATTAGGGATTATCCTGGAACAAGGGCGGTGATTGTTCGAAGACATGGGATTTATGTCTGGGGGGAGACGGTGTGGAAGGCGAAGGTGTACAATGAAGCGATTGATTATTTGTTGGAGCTGGCTGTTAAGATGAAGGGGTTTGGGATCCCTCCAGATGCTGCTGTCGGTGCGGAGAGGGGCTACGTTGATGACAAGATATATGATTAGGTGTTTATAGAAACCTTTAGTATATTGGGAGGAGTTAGAGCTGTTGTTGTTGTGCGAGTACATGTGCGTGTGCTTGAGTGAGTCCATTGATATGTGATCTGTAGTTAGTCAATTTGAACTTGCAGTCTTTCACAGTAGTAGTAGTATTAGTAGTAGTAGTAGTAGCAGTTTGATGGTGATGATAGATGTGACGGTAAGCATGTGGGATTCTTCACCTTATCGACCTCTTTGTCTTCACCAACGGGTCACCACGCACCTTGGTCCAATCTATACTATTATCCAATACATCATCCACCAGTCCAACAACCGAGACCAAGTCCCCACGTATCACAACGAGACCTATCTCTTCAATCTCCGACTGTGCTTCTCGGTGTATCACACGTTCTTTTGCATTTGAAAGGATCAAGTTTGTGAGGTTGTCGTAGCCTTCCATTGTGCCTATGAAGTATTTACCGTCTGTTGTTATGATCGCGACGTTTTCTGCTGTGGTTAGTATGTGTGTAGTGTGTGATGTGGGACACAGGGGATGCTTACTATTGAGGAATGCGTTGAGACTGGACATGTTGTAGCCTGTGATGTGATGGTTGGTCTTTTGTTAGTGCTTTTTTGTTAGTGAAAAAATTGGTGTTTTTGTTAAACAAATGAATATATTACAGACATTTATTTATTCTACTTGAGTTGTTGTTATTGTTGTTATTGTTGTTAGTGGTGGCTGTGATTCATCGGTTGATAGTTGGTAGCAGATATAACAGGCCATGTCCAACTTCTTTCAATTCCACGGGACACGCGAGCAGGAGCCAGACGGCGTAAGGTACGATATCCATCCAATGGAGCTAGTTGTCCAGCGGGTGGTGGGTCCATCCCTTGAATCGCTTGCATTACAACTCCAGACACTACATGAGTCGCAGATCGTTCTAATAGCCCGGCTGAAGGTCATTGAGGAGAAGCTGAAGAGGTCAGAGGGACAACTGAGCATCGATGTTGATGTCAAGATGACGGAAGAGAGGTTGATGGGGATCAAGAGGCGATTGACCGCGGTGCTGAGCACGTTGAGTACGGTGGAGCAGAGGGTGCGTGATAAGTTTGTGTGACTTTTATTGTTATCATTCTATGCTATCGAGAGTAGTAGTACTTGTTTCAAGGAGACCAGATCTTCAATAGCTGGAAAGGATACCCTGGGGATTTGAACTTGAAGATGGAGATCAAGACACTGTAGGCGATGAGGATGACACCGAGCAGGCCGACAACGACAGCGAAGTGCACCTTTTCGTTCTTCACCTTCTGTGCCTTGGTGATCAAGCTAACCAGTCCAAAGGCCAACACGGCGTAGATGAAGGTCAACGCCTGAGTCTCTGCGCCGAATTGCTGTTGCTGACCAGGGGCAAAGTACTGCACTGTGCCTCCTGGACCGCCTCTCATGTATGGGGTGTTTCTTATGGCGTTGAACATGTATCCGGTGACGAAGAAGAGGATGGAGATGACGGTGATGGCTCCCCACAGCTCTTTTCTTGCCACGAGGGCGGAGACTGACTTGGAGTTACGTCTGATGGCGAGCACAATGCAGAAGGTTGCCACTGCAGTTATCGCAATGCTTCCGTAGTTCAACGTCTCATGGATCACGACCTGCTGACCCACGGCGTCTCCCAAGACGCCAGCTAAATAGGGTGCGAATTGGGCAGCGTCCTGTGGGACGTTGAGCTGCTGGAACCCAGTCGTGATGGCGTGTGGCGACGCAGAGGGCGTGTATAGGTAGAGCTTAGGCACGTTGTTCAATTGTAGCTTTTGGAAGATTTCTGCCGTGTTGCCATCTGCAAAGTCAGCTTTGGCAAAGAAGAGGCCGTCACCTTGTGGGTGGTCGAGTGCCCAAGAGTCCGCCAGTTTTTGGAACTCTGGTGCAATGGCCGAGCAGATGACACAGCCAATCTCTGCGTTGGTGGCGGTGAGCAGCACGATGGTGTGGGCATCGCTGGAACCGGAGAGGACCTTGTCGTAGTTGGACTTGGAGAGCTTGATGATGTTGCTGGCGCTGCTCTTGCGCTGCAGCTTGAGCAGCTCGCGGGAGTTGAGCGCGAGCACGGTGTGGATGAGGTAGAGCAGGAGCAGGTACGGCTTCATCGTTGTGTCGCTGTGTGGATGTGGCTAACGGAGCACTGTGTATGTATATATCCAGTAGAAGTAGTATTATTAGCAGTAGTATTAGTAGTATTAAAGTGACAGTTGGCAGTTGGCAGTGGGCGGAGGAATGGGTCGGAAGTTGAGCGATGGATGGTCGGAACTGGAAGCAGCATCTGCTGCTGACTAACCGCTGGCTAATCACAACCGCAACCAGCACAGCAGCCCTGCACATCACCTGACCGGCAGAACCACTAATTAACTTACTTATAACATATATCACATAATAGATTGTTATGAAGAAGTACCAGGAGTCTCATTGCTGCCAACTCAAGCAATGCCCGGTATGTGCCCCCCACTTTCAACGCGCTAATGCATTGAGACCACCGCCACTAACAGCGCCCCCGTGCACACAGTCAAATCCCTCGAGACGCTCCTCTTCGAGCGCAACCTGTCGCGTACGTTGCCCATCCATGTCCTCAAGGACGCCAGACTTGGGATCGACGTCAACCACTACCTCTCCCGGCTCATTGGCTACAAGAAAGAGCCCTTCCTGGATGCCATTGGCGGCTTCCCACACCTCCTGAGACTCTACATCGAGTCTGACCTCGCTGCCTTCCGCGAGCACCACATCACTCCCATCTTTGTCTTCAGCGGTAACGCCCTCGCGGACCAGTTCAGTGTCGCCAACGCCAGGGGAATCACCGCGGCAGAGAGGCAACGCAGTGTAGCTTGGGCCCAATACTCTCAAGTGCTAGCTCAATCGTCGCCTGTCGCTGCCGCTGCCACTGCTCCTGCTCCTGTTGAGTCCTTCAGGGAATTCCACACGCCGTTCGACGTGGATCCTATCGTTAAAGACCTCGCTGACTACTTTGCTGAATCAGGTATCGAATTCATCAGAGCGCCATACCTCTCCTGGGTGCAATTGTCATACCTCTATGAGGCAAACTACATTGATGCAATCTATGGCCCAACAGAGACGCTATTGTTGCAAAACGTGGAGAAGTTCATCTTGGGGTTGGAGTACCATGGCAAGGAGTTCCGATTCGTCGACAAGGCTAAAGTGCTTGCCGAGTTGAACATCACTGCGCATCAACTGTTGGAGATTGCAATATCCGTTGGGTGTGACTTACAGCCGGTGACGTTCCCTTTCTATCAAGGCGCATACCATCCAAACCAGTTGTTTGGTATCGGGCTCGATATTGTCAATTCCGGTGGAAGTATCTATTCCTCCGTCCTCGCTTTGAACGACGAGGAACTGACAACTAAGTTCCAAAAGGGTATCATTGCCCTGCAGTTCCTGCCTGTCTTGAAATTGAACGGACGTGTCGAATTACAGCACGTTGATGGTGATGATAATGAGGCAACAACAACAAGTACTACTACTGGCGAGAAAATTAGCCCACCTACGGATCTACATGAGATCATTGGCCAGAGATTACCACACGAGTACTACTTTTATCAGTCAATTGCCCTCATTGACACAAAGGTTCTTGAGGCGATTGTGTTTGGCACATATTTCCAACTGCCACCCTTAGAGACTGTAATCACTGCTCAGTACAAGAACACAGTTAACGCCTCTGTTAAACTGTTCAAGAACAAGGCGATTAATTTACTGACCCAAAATATGACGAGATACTACCAGGCAAAGAAGATTAAGTTTGCCAAGTCGTTTGATAACGTCGATGTTGAGTTGGTTAACAGATTGCCTGAACCGATTTTCTTCAAGCTGAGTCCACTGGTTGTCAGATCAGATCTCAACGAGTTCAGCTTGGATGCGTTTTTGAAATCGTTGAGCAGTGGTGCTGGTGACAACGACGATGACAACTTGATTGGTGCAACTGCGTACAAAGTCGACAAGGAATCATTGAAATTGCGAACAAACCACGAGGTTATTGCGACCTCCTTGTTGAGAACTCTATACCTCTTGGAATACTTTGATTTTGACAAGACAACCAGCAAGATCAAACCAAACAAATGGACACCAACCTTGCTGTCTTTAAAAGACCTAGACGTGCGCTTCCAACAGCAATACATCTTGCTCCTAAACCTTTTCAAACTGGATGCCTTTGACATCTCCGAGGATCTTTCTTCCAACCTCGTCGGTGGTTCGAAGACCAAAGACTCAGCCAACAGACGTGTTGTCCAGTTGATCTCAAGACTAGCAACATACCTCCATGCTAATCAAAAGAAGCAAAACTATGTCGGTCCAATCTCTAGAAGTCTATTGAGTTTCAGATCCTCGGCAGACGTGATCAAGACAAACACGTCTGAATTACTAGAATCAGTCCTCGTGAACTCCCTGGCAAACGACGAAGTTGCCAAATTACAAAAATCGAAAAAGGACTGGCAATCCTTGGTGACACAGACTCCATTCCGGAAAGTGACACCAAATACCATCCTGGGTATCGCAACACAGTTGCTTCTCGATGCATACTATTCAGACGACGAAACCGATGCCTCCTTAACAAGAGCGAAGATAACCACCTTGGAACACTTCAGCAACCCAGCTAGTTCATTAGTGGATCTAGCAAGCGACATTGACGCGGTATTTGTGTTTGTTAATGAGGCGTTCAAAATAGTGGAGTCATTGCACAAGGAGGGGTTGGTTAAGGATACGTTGTACAGTGTGTTTGAGAGGGCGAATGAACTGGCTAAGCGTGCGTTGAAGTGATTCAGAAAGCTATAAAGATGTGATATACAGCATAGATAGCCAGCTGGCTGCATTACATGGCTGCTTTAAGTAGTATATAAGTGTAGTAAATAAAATAAAAGTTTTAATTAAAATAACACGTTCGGCGATAGTTTTAACGACTTCTATTCAACAACCACAAAAGGCAAACCTGTGCTAGTTTTCTCATAGTGTCCACTCGACTGATACCCGATCCCGCCCACTGGCTGTGCCGATCCTTACCACTCACTTGCAAGTTACTGACACCTGTTGTTTCACTGATAGTGTGTGGATATTCAGTGAACGCGATAAGATTCAATTCATTCATTGATTATCACCTGAGGACTCACAACAACACCCTGTGTGATACATAGCCATGTCTGATATCACTAGACCAAGAAGCTATTCACTTCGAACACACCTGTTCAAGAACTCTGCAAAATCAAACCATGACCTAACCCCCAAGACTACTGAATCCCCACAAGAGGATCAAGAGGATCAAGGGATAGAGTTGAAGCCTGTCTCCTCCACCTCAAATGAACACGATCTCACGCTTGGTAGTATGCCATCATCCCTTGAAGAAACCTCCACTGAAGATTCCAGAATAAGGCGTTCTTCCAAAGTCGAACCATATGCTGGGAAAAGAGGTGCTCTACAACGAAAGCTGACTGATTTGAAAAACCTGCTGCTGAACACCAGACCTGAGAAGTCATCCCTTGACGGAAGGAAGATCCCTATTTCTGTGACGCAAGAGTTCAACAGAGATGAGTTCCCAACTACACTGTGCAAGGAATCACAATCAGAGAGAGAAGTCCTCGTTGATGAGAGGTATACGAAACCATACATTGATAACCAGATTTCATCGTCTAGATACTCACCGTATTCGTTTCTTCCTAAGCAGTTGCTCTTCCAGTTCAGCAAGATTGCAAACCTATATTTCTTGACCGTGTCGATCTTACAGATGATTCCGTCGTGGTCTACCACGGGGACGTACACTACAATTGTCCCGTTGTTGATCTTTGTGTCGATTTCGATCATGAGGGAGGGCCACGATGACTGGAGGAGACATTTACAGGATAAGAAGGAGAATAATAACTTTACGAAAGTTGTTGTGTTGAAGAGTGATGTGGATGTGGTTGATGACAGTGATTTGTATTCTGTCTCAAGGGTGATTAGTGAAACGTCTGCAGCACAGTTGAATCCGGAGCGGTTTGATGGAAGGGAGCATGACCATGATGATGATGAGGATGATGATGATGATGATGATGCTTCAAGCCCAAACTCGTTCATGAATGGAAAATTTTTAGATGCCGTGGGGTTGAAAATCTCCAAAATTAGATGGAAAGATATCAAAGTTGGTGATGTTATTAAATTGGAGCAGAATGAACCTGTACCGGCAGATATCATCCTATTGACATCTGATGGACAGAATGAGAATGAGGTGTTTATAGAAACGATGGATTTGGATGGTGAAACTAATCTAAAATCAAGAATTCCTCCTCATCATAAAGTGACCAGTGTCATGAACACCGCATCAGGTTTGAAAAATTTCCACGGTTCAATCAACATTGAAGATCCAAACAATGATCTATACAATTTCGAAGGTAACTTGAAGATTGATGATGATACATTCCCCTTAGGTCCAGAAAACGTTATCTATAGAGGTTCAATCATCAGAAACACCAATAATTTACTAGGGTTGGTGATATTTACTGGTGAAGAATCCAAGATCAGAATGAATGCAATTAAAAATCCAAGAACTAAGGCTCCAAAATTACAAAAGGCAATCAACTTGATCGTCTTATTTATGGTCATCGTTGTTCTTTCACTTGCTATGTTTTCATTCATGGCGCAAAGACTATTCATGAACAGATACAGCGACAGAGCATGGTACCTATACAAAGAAGATGCCGGCGTTGCACCCACGATAATGTCCTTCATTATTATGTACAATACGTTAATTCCATTATCGTTGTACGTCACTACTGAGATCATTAAGGTTGTTCAGATGTTGTTTCTTTCTTGGGATATCGATATGTATCATCAGTTTTCAAATACACCTTGTGAGGCAAGAACAGCTACTATATTGGAGGAGTTAGGTCAGGTAAGTTATGTGTTTAGTGATAAGACGGGGACCTTGACTGATAACTTGATGATATTCAGGAATTTTTCAGTTAATGGGACTGCCTGGTGTCATGAACTAGAAGCATCTACTCAGGTTGATAACGATCACATTGACAGCAGTGCGTCGCTGGTGTTGAAGGATCCACTACCTAGAGCATCAATTGATATCAGGAAAAGTAATACAGTATACACTGGAAGACCAAGTTTAGCCTCTGCCTTATCTGCAAGAACTCAGAATAGACCATCTCCATTATCCGGCGATGCTGCTGCTTCACTGCCTTCTGAACTCAAGACCACGTTAGACTTATTGAATCATTTACAACAGCATCCAAACACGTTGTTTTCGAAAAAGGCGAAACTTTTCGTTCTATGTTTGGCATTGTGTCACACTTGCTTACCGAAGAAGATCTCTGATGAGACGGAAGAGATTGAGTATCAATCCTCGTCACCTGATGAGTTGGCACTAGTGGTTGCTGCTCGAGACATGGGTTACGTTGTATTTGGGAAGAGTCAAAAAGAACTAACTATAAGAACGTATCCTGACGGGATGGATCAACCGTCAGTGGATGAGAAGTATGAGATGTTGAACGTGGTGGAATTTTCCTCAGTGAGGAAAAGAATGTCTGTGATTGTTAAGTTCCCGGATGGTAGAATTTGTTTGATTTGTAAAGGTGCTGATAATGTTATCTTGGACAGGTTGAAGAATGTTGAATTGACGAAGCAGAAAAGACTGGAGGCGCAACGATCTTCAAGTGCCAGAAAGGCGAATGAGGCAAGTGTTGTGTTGCAAAATCGTCATTCTATGGACGTTAATAATTCTATGGGGACATCTGGAGGAGGAAGAAGAAGTTTACAGTTTCCAAGACCCTCGTTTGGGTCGATTAATTCAGGGGTCAATACAATAGATGATATGATTTCAGAACACAGACGTGATGAAATAGAGGTTGATGACGTTATTTCAGAAACTAGAAAATCTTTGCATTTACAACAGAAGAAGAAGTATAAAATCACTTCAGTGGAGGACTATGTCGGTAACGATGCATTAGTTTCAAATGAAGAGTACGTGCTTGAGAAAACTTTACAACACGTTGATGAATTCTCAACAGATGGGTTAAGAACCCTAGTATATGCTCACAAATGGCTGGATCAAAAAGAGTATGATGAATGGGCTGCCGAATACGCTAATGCGAAGACGTCACTGAAGGATAGATCTAAACTGACGGAGAAAGTTGGGGGATTATTGGAGAATAACCTTGAGTTGTTAGGTGCCACTGCAATTGAGGATAAATTACAAGAGGGTGTCTCTGAGACGATTGAAAAATTGAGAAGGGCAGGGATCAAGTTATGGATGTTGACTGGTGATAAGAGGGAAACTGCAATTAATATCGGATACTCGTGTAAGTTGATTAAGGATTACTCGACTCTAGTCGTTTTGGATTCTCATGATGAAGACATCACCGCGAAGATGACAGCTGCTGAATTGGAGTTGGATCAAGGAAATGTCGCACATTGCGTTGTTGTTATTGATGGCGCAACATTGGGTGATTTTGAGGCTGATACATCACTGTTATCCATATTCATCTCACTTTGCACAAAGACAGATTCTGTTATTTGCTGCAGGGCTAGTCCCTCACAGAAGGCGCTGATGGTCTCGAGCATCAGAAAGTTGAAGAAGAATGAAGTCACGTTGGCGATTGGTGACGGTGCAAATGATATTGCCATGATTCAAAGCGCAGATATCGGGATCGGTATCACTGGTAAAGAAGGTCTACAAGCTGCCAGATCATCTGATTATTCGATTGCTCAGTTCAGATTCTTGCAGAAATTGTTGTTGGTTCATGGAAGATACAACTATATTAGAACTTCCAAATTTGTCTTATCTACTTTTTACAAAGAGGTGCTGTTTTACCTATCACAGGCGATATTCCAAAGATACGCAATGTTTACAGGTACATCGCTTTACGAGCCATGGTCCTTGTCAATGTTCAACACGTTGTTTACCTCATTACCTGTTTTATGCATTGGTATGTTTGAAAAGGATTTGAAACCTGCAACGTTGTTGGCGATTCCAGAGTTGTATTCACGAGGTCGTTTAAGTCAAGGGTTTAACCTAAGGATTTTTATTAGTTGGATGGTTGTCGCGACTGGTACATCATTACTGATTTGTTTCACGAGTTGGTACCTTTGGGCGCTCAGTGCATCATTTGATAACAATTTGTATCCGATCGGTGTCTTGACCTTCACTGCGATTGTCTTCACTATCAACATCAAACTTCAGTTTTTGGAGCAGCATGATAGAACGTACCTGAATTTCCTGTCTACCTTGATATCGTGTCTGGGCTGGTTATTATGGTGCTGTCTGTTGCCTGGTCTGTATAAGGAGGATACGTCAAAGATATATGACGTGTTCAGAGGCATATATTGGAAGTTCGGTAAAGATGTCACATGGTGGGCCTCTCTGTTGATCATTGTGGCAATGCCTATAATGCTTGATTTTATTATTCAGATATTCCGAGTTTGGATAATGCCTACTGATGTCGATGAGTTTCAAATCTTGGAAAAAAACACCGAGATTAGAAGAAGTATTGAGAATGAGGCATATGTCCAAATGCAACAGGGTTGGGAGTGGCCAAAGGATGAACCTGCAATAAAGAGATTCATCAAGAGAAGAAGGCAAAAGACACTCACTCTGGATACGGAATTACCACCAGATGCACCTTCAACTGTGATGAGAAACACGTCGACTTTGCCTACTGTGTACATTGATGGGGAGTTCGAGACTGAGGTGTTGCCTAGTGGTAAATTGGTGAAGAGAAGAATTAGGGATTCAGGCGTCACTAAACTTGGAAAGAAGCTAAGGTTTGTGAGAAACAAAGAGGAGAAGGATGAGTTTGGAGAGAAGAATATAGAGGTGATTATTCAACAGAGAATGAAGGATTCTGAATAGATAAGAAAGAGGGAAGAGGGGAAGAGGGGAGGAAAAGTAAAAGAAAAAGAGGAGGTCAAGAAGGTTTGATTCAGGCAGCTGGAGCTGTATGTATTTACTGACGAAGTTACATGATCATAGTCTATAGTGTAGAAATGAGAGAAAGGCACGTGACTTATTGCTCTTAGATAAGCTTAAATCTCTTTTTTCTTTTTCTTAGACATGTGCACGTGACTTTGGCCGAAAACCCGAACATGTCACAATTTCTTGAGCTTCGCTTCTTTAAAACACCGGTTTCCACTGCGCTGGTTTGGTTTGCAGAGCCTGTACGTGTATCTAGGCCCTTTCGACTGAAGAAGAAGCACCCCTACCTATTTCTAGCAGATTCTACCAGAACTGCGAGAGTGATCCACATCCTACACCCCTTGTTTAGTCGACTGCGCCCTCATCCTTTTTACATTATTCAGGTAGAAACATCATCCACAAGATATGAACTTTGACACTTCAAGTGAGATCAAAATGGAGAATCAAAGCGAGTTCACAAGCTACCCAGACACGTCAAATAACATGCTGTACAACCAGCCCGATTTCGATGACAATTTCTTCATAGACATCAAAGAGGAAGATCCACATTTCTACCAAAAGGACTCAACCAGAGAGTTTTCAATCAATGAGCAAGATCTGAACAACCTCAACTCGGAGTTTGAGTCGCATGAGCCATACAGTCAGAATGATCAGGGAGGCCAACAAGATAACGGCCAACATAAGAGAACAAGGGCATCTGGAGAGGTACTGGCGTTGCTAATTGAAGAGTTTAACCAGAATCCAAACCCTAATGCTAAAATAAGAAAGAGAATCAGTGATCAAACTGGTATGCCTGAACGATCTGTGAGAATATGGTTTCAGAATAGAAGAGCAAAATCTAGAAAGCTAGAGAAGGCACAGGCGACAGAAGATCGCTTCGGCAATGTAAGCGAACAAGAATACTCACTGTCGAAATATGATGGTATCCCATTGAACTTAAACAACAGTTATTACTTCATCGATGTGAGATCACTAACAGTTGGAAGCTGGAAGAGACTGAAGAGCGGTAATTTATCCAGCGACAACATATTCAGCGTGAAGAATCTCTCAAATTTGTCCCCTTTGTCAATTAACGACATCCTGAACAATTCCACCGATTTGATGATTGTCATTTCGAAGAAGAACTTTGAGATAAACTACTTCTTTAGTGCCATCACCGAGAATTCAAAAGTGCTGTTTAGAATCTTTTTCCCTATTTCATCAGTCAGTAATTGCTCCTTGAGTATCTGCACAGAAGAGGATGAAAAGGGACCAACTTGTGAATCAAAGATATACCTGAATAAACCTCCAAAGTTTGCAGTTTCATTTGCGAACGCGATCCGTCCAGATAGCAACCAATGGTCAATTTGTGATGATTTCAGTGAAGGCCATCAAGTTAACGACGCATTTATTGGAGGATCAGGTATCCCTCACGTTTTCCATGGTTTGGAACCTTCTTTGAAATTCGTCAACTCATTCATCATGGATTACAACAGCTCAAATATTAGACAGCAAGAATTTGCACTACCTCAAAGGTTCACCACAAGATCACCAACATATTTCCAAGATCAGAATCCACTAAACGTACAGCAACAACATGATTTACACACCTGTGTCATCCAACCACAGAACCAACAACAACATCAAGCATTTTATGAGAGACACCATCATCAAGTTCATCAACCTAACCCAAACCCATCCCCTCAGATCAACATAGACAGCAACTCATTTGATGTGGATGAGAATCCACTGTTGCATCAGTTTGTGAAGGACGAGTTCATCCAAACACCGGACTCGTTTGATGTATTTATCAATGATCAACACGGGAATGATAATTCAATGCTGATGATCAATAATAACGACCAGGGACGTGGCGGGGTTTGAATAAGTACAATTTTTTTGATTTCTAGTCTTTCTTCATTAAGTCTATTAATTGGGAGTTTCATTTGATTTTATTAGATTTTGACGTTACTCCAATATAATGGTGTTATTGATTTAACAAGTTTCGTGCAAATTATATGCTGAGGATGTATAACAATAGAAGTTGAAAAGCATTGAATTTCGCAATAATGTAAGTAATATTTCTACGGTGAACATGATAAGATCCATATTCATAACATTTAAAATCCCCCGTGTTTATCGTTTATACCCTCTTGTTAGCTAACTGACATCTTCAGTTTCGTCCGAACCAGCTGTATCCTCTCTTATCGGGCTAATATTCGCCTCGTATTCCTCATCCTCTTGGTCATAATATCATTATCTTCATTTTCACCATCGCCATCACCATCACCAGTGTTATCCAATGTATCTAAGAACTGGTTATTCGTTGTGTTTCCCTCGAGTACGTTATCATGCTCTTCTTCGTCATGTTTCGATTCGTAATAATTTGGTGGTTCAGGTGGTAACGTATTTAAAGTGATATTATCGTGAACGAATGACCCATTATTGGATTCGTAGCCTGCATTCTCATAAAAGTCAGGAGGGTTGATGATATCTTCCTCATCATCCTCGTTGGACGACTCTAGCAATAAGTCATTAGATGAGAAATCATATTCTGGTAAAGGAGGTCTGTTCCCATCTTTACTAGCATAACCCCATTTTTTGATATTTGCCTCAATGAAAACGTAACCATATTGTCCCAAGTTGACATGCACAGAGCATGGATTATTCGCTCCAATAACTGGGAATAAATTAGGCATTCTCATTCCTTTGATGTGTCCACCAATGGATTTCTCACTAAGCTTTTTACCATTTCTTGTGAAAAAGATAGTACCACTACGAACCCTGTAACCTATGCCGACAACATCGCCTTTCTGTAATGCTGGAAACACAGTGCTTTCAGCAACTGTTAGCTTGAATGAGCTATTAACTCTTCTTGAGCCATTTGAGTCATATGCAACTGAATACAAATGTCTGCCTGGTAATCTAAAATAGGGGTATGGTTTCGTAGATAAACCGATGGAGACAATAGACTCAGCAGGTAAGTCAAAGTTATAGAGTTTTGCCTCGTAATAATAGACGTCGTTCACTTTAGGAATTGGCAAATTTGTTTGAATAGAGCACTGGTAGTCAAAGTTGTTGAAAGTGAGCTCAGTTTTGTTGTTGATATATAGGGCATTGTTTTCCAAATTGAGATCAGGAATGAATTCCCATGCTTCGATACCTTTCTCCTGGATAAGCAAATGGTTAGACAATGATAGATCTTCGTTAAAGGGTGGGTTTGCTCTAATGTACTCTTCTCCGCTTCTGTAAAGGTTTTGCTCATTTGGCGACAATTCAGCCAATCTCTCCTCAATCTCAAACTCATCATCTATCGAACCTGGCACAGAGTGGTCCAACCTGACAGATCTCTCACGTCTGAACAACCATCTCAACAGAAAGAAAGCACTGGATGCAATCAGAAGAAATGTGATTATCGCTAAAAGAGATAGCAACACTATTAGAAACACGAATATTCCATCTTCAGAGGAAGGCTGTGGAGCAAGTGATAAGTTATAAATAGGCACCGCATGTACCGTTTTGACCAGCCAAAGAGCCAGCACGGCAAAAGAGGAGGTCATTAATATGTTGCTGAATGGATCCTTTGTGAGTTGGCAGGTTGTTGTGTAGTTTTATTAGCTTGTTGAATATATGGATGCACCCCGGGTTGGATGGAGGCTGAGATAACGAAATGGAAACGGGCCCAAAAGGACACTCAAAACGCGTGGTATAAGGCGCCAGATTTCACAAGGCTTCCTGTTGCGTCGGTATGTGATGAATATCCTATTGTAGGTGCCCCAATATCACAAAAAGATGGCCTTTTCAATAAGTTTTACCAGTATTTGAGGACTTTGGTGTCTTTATTTATTCGTGTGATTTTGTTCCGGATTGTTCCCAATTTGTAATAACGTCATAATCACTTCGATAAACACACAACACCAGCTGCACATACATCAGAGCGATATTATCGGCTATTTGAATCGCTGGACGCTCCTGGATAACACTTGCTGTATATATATAGCTGTTTTCGGTGGGTGAGTCGGCCCAGTATTAGTCGGAATCAATAAAGTATCCAGTCTTTAACAAAGTAAGTGCAGTTGCCACCATGGTGATATTCACAGGACAGCTTAAGAAGAGAAACGTGAACATTGGAGGTGGGTACAAGAATAACAGAAGCAGTCTCATACACCAGACCCAGAAGGAACGTGAGAAAAGGGAGCAGGAACGGTTGAGGGAGAGACAAGTTGTCACAATACAACAGGCAATAAGACGGTATCGAGAACTGCATCAGTTCAAGACACAGATTGGCGAACAGTGGACCATTGCTGAAAATATTAATCAAACGGTGTTTTTGTTCAACTTGTTTTATGCGTTTATCTACAAGACTAATGCCTCAAAGCTCAATGAAATACAGAAACTGGACGACTTTTTGAAAAGCGTTAACATCAATGACATAGGGAGTTCCAACATAAGTGGACTCCTAAGATCAATTGTAAAGTCCTTGGAGTCAATAGACTTACAGAAATCAATTGATGTCGAAACCTTACCACATTTGTTGAATATCTCTCAACGGATATTCCCTATGATTAGCTCCAGTCGTTATGAGATAATACCCATTCTGTCAAAGCTCGTACACCAATTGTACAATGTAATCGACTGTCAACAAATTTTCAATATAATCAACTTGTTCTCCTCATTAGAAGCCGGAAATTATATCAAATTTATCTCTTCCTCGATAATACCAGAGCTCAAGAATTTGGAGATCAATTACGAATCAGCATCAACTATTCAATCCTTCGATTTATCAACCGACAAAAAACTCTTACTGTTGTCAAATCTAATCTTGAAGAGACGATCCTTCACAGAGGAGGTGATTATAGCTATTTCTAACGTCATTTCATCAATCCATGTTTCCCTTGTGACGAAGACAGAACAATTCTTCGAGAATGAAAGGGCCACTTCTGAAGATGACGACGATGGCGAAGGAAGATCAGAAAGAAACAGAGAGATTATCACTGATGAGTTGAATGAAACAATTAATGTCCTATATTCTACAGAATTCATCACCACGGCGTCAAGATTGCTAGAGCCACATAAGGCCTCTCTACTATATGGCTGTTTGATTAGTTTAAAGCCGATGATGAAATCGAGTTTGATAATACATTTGATTCCTCGCACATTTGAACCATTATTACAGTCTATTTTAGCCAATGATATTTTCAACAGAATTATAGGATGCAGGGAAAGCTCATTTTTTGCAATCTCTAGTGATCTGATTAAGGAAATTTTTATTGATGAAGCTGAATTTTTATTAAGTGATATTTCGATCTTTTTGCAATTGTTACAATACCGTTTGATAACATCAAATGATTTTGAGATTTTCAAAGGTTATGACTTTACCATTGAGAAGTTCGAAAAGATCTCCCTGTTCTTGAAGAAGTTTGTCTTCAACTTCATTTGGAACCATTCCAAAATTTTCAATTTCCCGCAAGTGAGTTCAAGATTCTTAGAGTTGAAAAAATTAGCTATCACAGTGTTGAATCAAATTTACTTGAAGAACTCTAGAATCAACGTGTTGGATAATGACATCTGGTTATTAGAGGCGTTGGACCTTTCCAATTTAGTTAATTTGATTGTCCGCCACGAAGATTATAAATATAAAAATGATGGTTATAACTCCGACGATGATCTAGATGGGAAAAACTTTGAGTACTTGCCTAATATAGATGCCTCAAGTCAAGCAAGATTGGAGATCTTCATGAAGACCCCATTCTTTATCTCATTTGCTAAAAGAGTTGAGATCTTCCAAGTCTTGGTTGAAATGGACAGAGAAAAGTCGACGCAATCATCAGGTTCATTTTACAATCCATTCTCACAGTTCGTTGGAGCTAAAGAGAGTGCTACCATCAGAAGAGAATACCTATTGCAGGATGCCTTTGATAGCTTCAATAAGATTGGAGCTGGTCTCAAGAACCCATTGAACATTCAGTTTGTCAACGAACATGGAGCTGAGGAGGGAATTGACGGTGGTGGTATAACGAAGGAATTCTTAACAAGTGTTGTTCAAGATGCTATAAGTAAGGATTTTTTCGTCGAGAATTCCCAACATGAGTTATATCCAAACCCAAGTATTGGAATCAAGTATCTTTACAGAGAGAACAGTGAAGAGCAGTTACAAAAATTGAACTACATAAAGTTCTTTGGTAAGATTGTTGGCAAATGTTTGTATGAGAGGGTGTTAGTTGATATGAATTTTGCAAGTTTCTTCTTGATGAAGTTAAATTCAAGTTTCAAAAACTCGTTCGATGATTTGAAATCAATGGACATCGAACTTCACGCGAATTTAGTGAAACTATTACAACTTTCCGAAGATGAACTGAATTCCTTGTCGTTGACATTCTCCATTGATGAGAAAATCACTGAAAATAAGACAATATCTGTTGATCTGATTCCGAATGGTTCAATAACTCCAGTGACTGTCTCAAATCGTTTGAAATTCATTCATGAGATGTCAAACTATAAATTGAACAAGACAATGAGTCTACAGTCAAACTACTTCCTTTCGGGGCTATACGAGATGATTTCAAAAGACTGGCTAACGATGTTCAATCCATATGAACTACAACTTTTGATCTCTGGTGAAAATGAAGTCAATGTCCAAGACCTCAAGGCAAACACAGTATATGGCGGATTCAATGAAACTGATGAAACGATAGTATACTTATGGCAAATTGTTGACGAAATGTCAAGGCATGATCGCTCCCAGTTTGTTAAGTTTGCCACCTCAGTTCCTAAGGCTCCATTACTAGGGTTTAAGGTTTTGAATCCAAAGTTCGGTATCGCGAATGATGGATCCAACACAAACAGATTACCAACATCTTCAACTTGTGTAAATTTATTGAGATTGCCAAATTATAGAAACAAGGAAGTTTTACGCGAGAAATTGCTATATGCCATCAATTCTGAAGCTAGATTCGATCTAGCTTGAAAAGAGAAAAGTTATACTTTGCTGCAGATGCTTCTATATCGCATGAATAATAAATGAATAGGCGAATGTCTATAATGCTAAATAATGCTAATGTACGAATAAATATCAACTTCTCATAACCCCATTTCACGAGCAATATCTCGAGTTAAGGGTTTATTGTTCAAAGCTTTCGAATCTGCGATAGGCTTTGTTGCCTTTCTAGGTGAGTCTTTCGATCGAGGATGTGTTGATGGCGCATTTAAGGAATATAACAAATCTGCCTTTGCTGGTAAATTATAGAACCAACCTCTAGATGCTAGAATATTCATGAATGCATCAATTGTTTTCAAACTCTGTAGTGTGGACTTAGAACCAACAAGGATCAGCTTCGATTTAGCCCTTGTGATAGCAACATTGACTCTTCTCCATTCTTTCAACAAACTACCAGGATCTTTCGAATCATTTGACTTGACTAAAGATATTATGACGCAGTCCTTGTCTCGACCTTGAAATTGATCAGCTGTCAATTTCTCAATATCTTGACGATCTGCAAATATCTTATGAAACAGCCTTAATTGAGCTCTGTAAAAAGACATAACACCGACCTGTGAAGGCTTCACACCACATAGAATCATTGCCTCGACAATTTGGCGTATTATTTCTGCCTCTTTAGGATTCTGAATGTTCTCTCTGTTGCTTAACTCTTTACAGTCCTCCACTTCATCGTGGTTTAAGAAAATCACCCTTCTGTTAGGGTCAAGAACGCTTTTCATCCAATTATTGCTCTCATTGATCAAGACTTCATTGATACACGGCGTTAAATTCTCTGGATATGGAACGTGGAGAGATTGGTTACCAACTTCTTCGGAGCCAGACTTTAGACGACCTTCGTAAATGATAGTGTTTGATAACGACATGATATCATTACACATTCTGTACTGATATGTCAATTCGACAACAGACTCAGGTGCGGTTTCGCTTAATGTCTTGAATAAACTCTTAGATAATCCATTTGCTTCTGGATTTTGAACCAACGGTGGCAATTGATAATGATCACCAACAAGGATGAACTTATCACATAGAGCCAATGGACCAAGACATACAGGCATTGAAACTTGTGAAGATTCATCAACAATACAATAGTCAAAGTGTCTTCTATTGAAAATCCAATCTGAAATACCTAGACATGTCGTAGCAACAACTGGTGGTTTCAAGAATGTGTCGTTCAAGTTTTCGACCGTCTTGATATCTTTCAACAGTGGTGAGAACTTTTGAACATCTGGATGTATTCTAGACACTGAACCCAATCTGACAATATCAATTCCGTCATCTTTTATCTTCATCAAAATATTATCAACGGCCGAATGCGTATAAGAGGTCAAGAGTACTGTTTTCCCATTCCTTACCAAAAATTTGATAATCTGGGCAATTACAGTCGTCTTCCCTGTACCTGGCATACCCAATAGCAATGCATAATCCTTCGCAGACATGACTTTGTCAAATGCTTGAAGTTGGTCAGGATTGAAAGAGTGATCAGGTTCGAGGTCGTAGTGCAATGGTTTCTCCTCATATTCTGGCTTAACATGATCAACAATCAAAGATCTTCTTTTGGAATCACCATTAGGTAGGAACAAATTCAAAAGGCTGGATCTGGCTAGTTTCATTCCATGAAACATTTCATCCTTATCAATTCTATAAGTTATTGATTTATTAGCCTTTTGTGAACCATCGAGTGGTCTCAAAACAGTTTCAAATGTTTGATTGTTGGTCAAATTGAAATCTGACTTCTTCAAGTTATGATTCTTTAATCGTCTTGTTGTTGATATTATAACTGAATCTGGTGTAACAAGTTTCACAAACCCTTGGCATAGGGCAAAATGTCCAGACTCGTCACTGACTAAAATTCTATCATATTTAGCCATTTGTGACCCTGCTAATGTCTTAAACTCTGATTCTTTGCTTCTCTCAAAAGTATAGATGTACCTTTCATTTCCCTCAGTGTTATCATCTTCAGACGACTTTAAAACCAAGTTACTTAAACATTTACCACTCGATCTTTCTCTAGTTTCACTATTGGTCAAAAATAATTCTTTCTTTAATAAATTCAGCGTCGCCTCCTCTTTCGTGATCAGCTCATCCCAGTAATTATAAAACTCTTTATAAATTGCTTTATCTAGATGGCCTGTTATCTCATTGAACTTGTCACCTGGTAACCCGCTCTCCTCCGAAGTCCCATCTTCCATCAACTTATTGATCGTCATGCACTCCTCGACAAAAAAACATCTGTCACAGGTTGAATCTTTTCTCAATTCTGGTAACTTTCTAACGCCTTCTTTCAAGAATGCAGACAATATGTTTCTAGAGACAATCAAATCCTTTAGCTGATATTTATTGATTTCATGTTTTGTTGTTTCTTTCAACTTGGTGTAAACAAGCATAAAAAAGTTAATATCTAAATCATACCTATCCTTCATCAAAAGTGTATATAGCGCTGTTTGCGCCTCATGCTCAATCCTTTTGGTGCCTGACTTCAACTCCATGGGTACGATGAATTTACCATTGTGAGCGTCGTTTTGTAAGAAGGCTTCAATTGTAACATCAATCAGACCTCTTATACCATAGACTGGAGACCAGATGTTCTCTTCAATATCTAAGATATTACTTGCAGCAAATAATGACTTGTCACGCTTGTTCATAGTCTTGACAGTCGACGCAACATTTGGCGATGTTTTAGCGTACTGAACGAACCAGGTGTTTATATATGGCAGATGATTCTTAATTTGCTCCCGAACTGTTTCTTTGCTTTCGTTGGCAGCGAGAATTGTCATTAGGTATTCTTCCAGTAATTCATCAAGCTTGGTGTTCATGGATTCCGTAGATGAATCATGAGTTTTCAAAACGTTCTGGAAAATGGCATGAACGATTTCACCAACTATCAGTGGCATATTGTAATCTCCTCTTGAGTCGATCCTTGTTTTCAATGCGGATCGTCTATGACAATTCAATGTATCCCCAATGAGAGTCGCTGAGAGCAGTAGATCTGGATTCCAAATCAATAAATTGTCTGAGTTTCTATCAACCAACTTATAATTTTCACCAACTATATGGATCACATCTTCGATCTGAATATCCAATTTAAGCCACATATCCCTCAAGATAATATTCTGTAGGCCTTTAGTATGGTCGACAACTTGTACAATTTTTTGAGGAACTTTTCTATCGTTGATCTTGTAAAATGACTCGATAACTTTAGATACCTGAAATCGGTAAACATTCTTTCTTTGGACGGCAGTTGTAGTCAAGTCATTTGAAGACGATTGCTTGAAACTTTTCAAAATTTTGCTATCCGTCTCTTCAATATCCTGTTTGAAGAGCAATTGGCCTGTAATGTTCACAGTGTGTATGTTTTTCTCTTGTGTAGTCATTTTCGATAGCATCTGCTGTGTCTTAATTTCCCTCTTATCCATGAGTTCACAAATAAGATCATCGTCAGAATCAGCAAAATCACTTTCAAATGATATGTCTTCTATGATGTCGCTCTTTGATCGAGTAGGCAATTGCGGAGATGCCTTCTCTTCGATTATATTTTCTGTTGAAGCTGTCCTGCTTGTGATCTTGTTTTGGCTCAGTGCAATAAGAACAGACTCTAGACTATCTGTGCTGTCATTTTTTGGAACATCATCAAGTGGAGGCTGGGTCACATTCACATTATTCTGAGAATATGTCTTAGTCCTTACTGACTCAGGACCATCTTTAATAAGATCAGTCTGTGTTTTAGACTCCAGGACCTTATCCAACTCATCCAAGAAATCTTCACTGTCATCAAACACATCACTAGAGTCTTCACTTGGAATAGTCATTCGATGTTGGATCACCTCTTCATTCTTAATATCGCTAGGCTTTGATGGTGTTTGGTCATGATCTGCTGGTGTATTGAAAATTGACTTTGAAGACTTGGGTCCAAACTCACTTTCGACCGTATTGATCAGGCTTGCTATATCTTTCAGTCTCTCAGGTCTCTCAGAAATAGGTGTAGACAATTGCATTGCCTTCAAGGATTTGAACGGGAATGGTTTCTTAACTGTGCTATACGCTGGAAAACTCTCTGACTTTCTTGAAGTTCTGGATGTCCTTTGAAGTTCTGGTGATTTCTGTGATCCCAAGTTGTCATAATTAAGTGCAGCGTACTTTTGAGGCAATGTGTTTATTGGATTTATTGACAGATTGATGTTTTCAGTTATTGGAGATGACGGCAGTCTTCCATTTGCTGGTGTTGGGTTTGTATTGTGGTTATTCGTATGAGGTTTTGGAGTTGGTGCCCAATAAACATGATCTTCCGAACTTGGAATATCAATTATTGGACCAAAAGGCTTAGAGGGGGTCTTTGTCAGAGATATAGAGTTTCCGGATTTGCTGAAATCACCATCTCTAGACACATTTGAATCGACTTTGAGTGGTTTTAAAGGGGTAGATGAGCTCAAACCATTTGCTGGGACAAACTGATATCTCGTTTTCTTTTGGTTATTGGGCTGCCTCTGCGGGGGATCCTGCTTGTTCTCCTTCTCATTTTTCCTCCTCTTGTTTCGAAGTTCTGGCATTTTGCACAAGAAATATGAGCACTTTGTGCCCTTTCCAATACACTATGCTCGCTAACAACTGATTGACGTTAGATAGAGAAACTAAGAAACACGCCTCTGCTTTTTGTGAGTTTGTTATGGTTTTCCCGTTTCGGACGCGTGTGGTCACGTGAGAAGCACGTGATCTCTGCTCTTTTCCGACGGCTGTTCCAGCTTTCGCAAGTACAGTTTGACATACCTCTTCTTCAGATTCGTTTGGTTCCAAATCCAAATGTAGTGACTTATCTAAACCTAGACTATATAACGGGCAAAGGGCACTGATGTGTTTTATACAGTTGCTGTAGCCTTATATTGGCAGTATGTGACTGTTTTCTTGGTATACAGGCATTTCTGGAGGCTCTCGGAGTTGATGGCTGTTTTCCCCGGTCGTTATCATACACATTCTCAATTCATCATTTTAACCGACAGTAGCAGATTCTCTCTTCCTCTTCTTCACCCTTCTTCACCAGTCACAAGCTCTAAAGATGCCAGAAAAAGTCAGTTGGGAACAGATTAACCGTGTGGGAAACACTCTCTTATCACCAGCCTACAAAAGTAACGGCCATGTCTTCACCTCTGGGTCCGTTGGTACTGATCCAGTCACTAACGAGTTGCCAGATGATGTTGAATCTCAAACTGAAAATGCAATCCAAAACTTGAAGCATGTCTTGACTCAATCCGGCTCCTCCATTGACAAAGTCTTGAAAGTATTACTGTTAATCAGAGACCCAAAAGATGCTCCTGCCATCAACAAGATCTACGCCAAACACTTCAAAACTCAACCAGCTAGAAGTGCCATCATCGTTGGATTCCCAAACCCAAAGTTAAAAGTTGAGCTAGAAGCTGTCGCAGAATACCAGGAACTCAAGAGTAACTTATAGAGAACTCTTAGCAATAGTTCGTATAATAGAAAATCGTATATGACTCCTAAATAAAATAACCGATAACCTACTGAAACCCACCAATATCATTAAAGCGAAGACATAACGCCTCGATGCAATCAAAAAAATCCTCGTCAAGTTTCATCCTCCAGAATCTTCAGAACAATCTCTCTTCTCTCTTTGTTTTCGTAAATTGCATACAGATGGTCTAAGAAATTGTACACCTCCTGAAAGCATGCCCTGATTTCATCTTCCAACACATCAACATCCCTTAAAAGATCAAACCCAGAAGGAACGAGCCTACCTGCCTCTACAATCTCCCTCAGCAGTTCCATACGGTTAACCAGCAGTTCTGAATCCAATTTCTCAGCAAAAGTTATCGTTATATCTCTGAAATTATCATTCACCCGAACAAACTTATCCATTTTAGCCCGATAAAAGATGTCAATTCTCTCCTTAAACTGTTGGCTTTGCTTACTCCTATCCATCCTCAGTATCTTCCCACCGATATCAGACCACTTCTCATCGAAGAGTCTATTGGACTCAGATATCAGACTGTTAATTTTGGGGTATACTGACTTAAACAGCCACACGAGTCTCTCCACGCTGATGATCTCATTTGGATCATCCAGTATCTCCCCATACTTCCTCATCAAGTAAATCATTATAACGGATGCTTTAAACACACAAACACAACTCAAGTGAGAGAGTAGCGAGTTGAAGCAATAAGAGAGAAGGCACTGAGCAGCCGGTATACAAGTCGGAACTCCGTAGTCCAACCCTCGGAGTTGAGGGGAACAAGGGTGACAGGGCTTCGAATTTGGATAACCATAACTTCGGAACCTGCTAATCAATCATAAGGCACTTTGTTTCCGCTTGTTACGGTCATTGATGCCCATCATTCAAAGAATACTACTACATTATTCATAAAACAGAGACGCAATACGAAATGATCCACTCAGTGCTTATTTTCAACACAGACTGCCTTCCTCGTCTCATGAAATTCTACACTCCATTGGTAAGTGTCGTCGCCAAATAGCATTTCAACAACATGTTCTAAGGTACTAACGAGCAACCACAGGATGTTGAGACGCAGATGGAGCTTCTTCGCCAAGTATACCAACTTGTGAGCCAGCGGCAACCATTCCAGTCCTCGTTCCTTACCCCACCACCGCTGTTGGAAGGCATTGAAGATATCAAGGTCATATATAGACAGTATGCGACCTTGTACTTTGTGTTTATAGTGGACGGTCAAGAGAGTGAATTGGGAATCCTGGATTTGATCCAAGTTTTTGTTCAAAGTTTGGATAGATGTTTTGAGAATGTCCGTGAGATAGATCTAGTGTTTGGCTGGCAGGTGTTACAGACTGTCTTAGAGTATGTAAACGATGAAGTTAACGGCTGAAGTGGGATACTAACGTTGAACAGAGAGATAGTTCAGGGAGGAATGGTGATAGATACCAACGTGAACAACATTGTTGATGTGAGTGAAATTTGATTCCAGTGGTCATTGATCAATGATACTAACTTGTAATTTAGGCTGTCGATGCAGCAAACCAAGAAAACGGTACAAGCGGTAGTTTATCATCGAGTGCCTTCACAAATGCAACCAATGCATTTGCAGCATTCACAAGAGAGGGAAGACTAGCATGGCCTGGCCGCTAAAAATATTTCAAATGCAAGTGAAAAAACCCCCAGCATGTGCGCTAATCAGCAATACTCGAGTTTACAAAAGGTGAATGAATGCTAGATTATATCCACCGAAAACAATGGGCAAGTATATCATCAAAAAATCTATTTACAGATATCATGTTGTGGCCATATTCATGCTCGCCTCTGTATCTGATACCGCTAATATACACAGGTAAATTCATCTTCGTTAAATAGGTGTTCATCTCCACGAAAACCAGGTTCTTTTTTTCAAATTTGCATCAGTTTCCTCTCTAGTTTGAGCTTGTGCAATTTCTAGCTGTAGTCTAACCCTTTCGATTTCATTCAACTGGTTTTGCTCACTCAACTCACGTTCGTACTTTTCCTTCAAATTAACCTTTTCGGTGTCTCTTTCCCAAGGTGATTTGATCGACCCCGTTTTCCAGATCGGATCATTAGAGGCTGCTGTCTCCTGGACAATCTTGATTAACTCCTGCTGCTCTCTTTGTCTCAGTTTTCTTTCTCTTTCATATTGGAGTCTCAATTCTGGGGATAACTTCGAAATTAGTTCCTCTTCTGTAGGAGTGGTGTACTTAAAAAGCAGCACACCGGTCATGACTATAGCGAAACCAGTAGCATAGACTCTTGCCCAACGGTACCATAGTGGTTTGTCCATTGTGTAATGTGATGTACTATCCTCGGTTCCAATGGCAGATTTTTAAACCAATTGAATCTGATTTTTTGCTGCTGATTAAAAAAAATAGAGGGAGCCGTCCGGTACGGGCACGGCGCGCATATCGATTCTACTGTATCATGTCTACTATTGTAATGGTAATATCTAATATCTATTATAAATAGCAGAGCGTTGCCTCAACTAAAGTACTCTGATACCAAGTATGGCGTGAACACACGAGCTGCAGTGAAGAGCACGGTGAAGATCTGGATAAGTGACAATGGTAACAGTAACCATCCATTATTGATGAAGTTGATGTAAATAGAGTAGAATGCAACTTTGAAGAAAACCCAGGTAAGTAGGAACGGTCTAGCTATAAGCCCACTCAAGAATCCAACTGGAATATCAACACAATCGCCTCCCCTTTGGAAATACTTGAAGCATCCTTTTCGCAAGATTAGCAGATTACTGTTATTTGCTGCAAATAGAGCAAATAGGGCAACTGACAATGTATTGATAACAGAACTCAAACTCTTTCTCTCGTAGTGGAAATCTAACAATGTTTCGAGGACTTTAACCCTGTCGGAGAGACTTGGGATTTTCTCAAACAATTTAACAATCAACACTGCATCGTTTAAACCAACCGTCATACCTCCACCCGTTAGAGGATGTCTCATGTTTAAAGCATCTCCCAATACCAACAAACCTTCAACGTTATTTGCCTTAGCAGGTAGGTATGAGTTAGGATGTGTCTTGATTGGCTCTTCGAGGGCTTTTTCAAAAGATGGTTTCAATTCTTCAGGTAAGTTAGGAAGGACCGAGTCTCTGAGATAAATTTTGGCGTTCTTTGGAAGTTTTGTATCATTGTAGGCACACAAAACTCTTGTATCAGTTGGAGTAATCTGATAGACCAAGATAGGTGAGAATTTGGTACCTAGTATTACATGACCTGTATGTTTCACTGGAACATGAGCATGCTTTAATTTCAAGGCAATGAAGTGAGAACCAACAACAGGTGTGTTCTCTTCCGACAGAACTTTTCTGAATCTGGAAAAGATACCATCACAAACAATAGTTAAGTCACCATATATTCTTTCAATTTTGTCCTTCTTCTCGCCTGTCTTCACAACAACACCTTTAACACCATTCTCATTAATGATTTCGGTCACGGTACCTTCCAAAGTTGTTATATTCTCTTCGTTCTTGGCAATATTTCTCAAATTGGTGATGAACCTCCCATGTTCAAAAGAAACACCTCTTTCAAATTCATCTTCTTCATAATCCTTGGAAGACAGAGTTGAATCATCAAGAACTTTATCATTGTTATCAAATACCGAAGTCTTGATCTTCTCCAAAGGCTTAACATCAGCTTTACTCAAATATGGAATAGAAACCTTCTCACCTTCATAAAACACAGTATAACCAACGGCAGGAGTAGCTTCAATATTATTGACAGCTTGAACCATACCCAGTGCTCTCAATGCTCGTAAGCCTGCGGGTTGCATCAACTCGCCCACAATCCTGTCGGGTTCTCTCCAGTCTCTCTCTATAAGAAGAACCTTACGTCCCTGTCTAGCAAGACCAGTGGCGATGGCTGGTCCAACGACACCAGCACCAACCACAATAGCCTCATAGTGTGTCATATTGTTTCGTTTGGCAGTTTCAAGATCCAAAGTATGTTTTCTTGTAGTAAAATGAGTGGAATACTGAACGCTGGAATTTGCAGGGTATAAGTACTAAGTAGAATGGACGACACGGCAGGTGGTACAGGAACAAGAAGTACAGGAGTCGTTTAAGCAGCTGAAAAGACGACTGATCAAATCATGCCAACGCGCTCATCGTTCGATTTCTTTTTTACATAAGCCTCTCGTTCTCGTTATTGTTAAACGAGCTAATGGCGCATCGGACGTTTGCAATCGTGATCTGACGGTTCAAAGAACCGCAATTATTTATAACACAGTGTGGTCCGTGGAGAAGCCCTGTTCGTTTCCACGCTTACCAACAGAGATCTCCCTTTCTTAGTGTATAGTCTCTTATTGTCTACTGTCTAGCGGCGGGCATCATCACTAACAGTGACATCACATGACTTTAGACTCCCGAGATTCCTCTTTCGGCGTTTGTTGCCCTCGGAATTATGTTTCCTGGTTTTTTTGTTTTTGTTTACTTTTCGATTTGTGAGGCACAATTTGAGGTTTGTATCTGATCTAGTGGTATTCGCATAGATATTAGGTGGCCGATATGTCTGCCAATATGCCCATCAAACCGTCGTATGCGGCGCTGTCTACCAGAATAGACACGTTTGAAGACTACCAGCTCGGCGATTCCAAGACTGTCGTGTCATGGCCCCATAAGACTCCATCCTCTGAGTCTATGGCTAAATTGGGGTTCTATTTCCAGCCAACCAAAAGATTCAAAGATAGAGTGAAATGTTTCTGCTGCGATAAATTGCAGTCGACGTGGAAAAATGTGACTCACCCAGCGCAGCATCATTTGAACAAGTCTCCGAATTGCTGGTTTAGTAAAATGAACCAATACTTGGAAGAAAAGTCTACGGACCGGGGTTTTGATTGGGCAGACACTGAGATATTCAATGATCCATTATGCGAAGAAGCTAGGCAGACGCGAATCAGATCATTTGGTAACTCATGGCCGTTTGATTCATTGGATGGCGCGAAACCTATCTCTTCTAAGATGGTTGATGCTGGATTTTACCATTCCCTTCAAGAGGAAGATGACGATCTAGCTATGTGCATATATTGTGGAATCTCACTAGAAGGATGGGAGCCAGAAGATGACCCTTTAGTTGAGCATAAGAAGAGGGCCCAAGAGCAAGACTGTTATTATTTGAATGCATTATTGGCGCTTGATAGTGCTGTCCCTCTAAAGACTATGAAAAGGAAGAGTTCGAGTCTTGAAGTCAAACCCAAGAAAGGCAAGATATCAAAAACAGAAGTCAATATTAGTGTGAGCTCACAGGACTCTTCGGGATTCTTGACAAGACCAAGAAGTCAACGGAAAGCTGCACAAAACTTATACCTAAATGAAGATTTATCTGAGAGCGAAGAAAACGAAGAGAATGAGGTTCAGGAAGCCAGCACCTCACATGATGATGAGAGTTTCGGAATATCAGCTCATGAGGTTGACTTGAACTCAGAAGGTACGCAATACGAATCATCTCAGAAGTCACAAAGGCGCAAGAGAGCGGCGTCTGTCACATTGAAAAATAGCTCAAAGTTAAATACTTCAAAGGCATCAGTATCTCCAATTAAGAAATCCAAGATTTTAGACAGTTCGTTTGACAGTGATGATCTTTTTTCAAAGAAGAATATCCAGCGTGCCGATATCAGTTCACTGTCGCCTGTGAAACCGATTATTCAGCTAAGAGAACCAACTCCATTGAATAATGTTACAAACACTTTTGAACAGCACCTAAAAACCCAAAAAGAGGAGCTGCCTGTGGAAAAAGTGTCAACTCATAGCATAGACGAAAGTGACGATGATCAGGTGTTTCACTCAGGAAGTAACGGCTCATTTGAGACTTCTGCAGGTGATAAATTAAACGTTGCACTGACTTCAAAAGAGCATGAAAACAGCATAGAAAAGCCAGTATCGGCGCATCATAATAGAAATGAGATCAAGGAGAATACTTTGCCAAATGTCGAAGAAGAGGATACAGACGATAATGATTCAATAATACTAATCAGCAACAGCAAAGAGATTATATTGGATTCATTAGCTGAAGATGGTACCTCACCAACTGGTCATAGTTCATCTTCAAGCGTGCAGCGCTTACAAAAATCAAGCCCATTGAAGAGATTGCAAACTGGTTCATCTCCATCACAACCCCAAATATCTCAAGAACACATTAAATCATTTGAACTGAAGAACTCATCAGTCTCCAGAATTGATGATCATCCGAGCATTCATTCAAACAAAAGTGTTTTAGCACAACCGCGGTTTGGGAGTCCTGGAATCAAAAGAAGTAGAAGTCCATTCTTGGACGATGACTATAAAGGAAGCGATGATATTACTGAACCTGAATTAGGCATCAAAATGGATGATGATCCGATCGAAGAGTCTACAGATCATAACATTGGCGCTCAAATAAAGCAGATACATACCGAAAAGTCAACTAACACTTCAGTGAGCTCACTTAAATCACATAACGCGACACAAGGGGTCCATGATGAGAAAGCTGAGATGTTAGAGTCATCATCAAATGAAACATTCCATAGTGTTGACGAAGGCGACGAGGAGGAAACACCATCAAAACCTCAGCTGGTCATTAATGCGGGAGAGGAAGAGGAAGAGGAAGATCAGAAAGTTGACCAATGGAAAAAAACAGATCCAGATATGATCTTCACTAAATATGAGGATTTGCAGACAGCAAAGGATTATCTTTTTGAGATTTCTAAGATTCCTTATGAGTTGAGCGATGATATTGATGGGAGAGTATCATACTTCATAAATGAAATGCCTGAAAATGAGCTAGATATGACCATTGAGGAATGGGTTGCGCACACGGCCCATCAGGGAAAATCACACTTTGAAGACCTTTGTCTCAATATGTTGAAAGAATACGACAGCGAGTGTGCCAGGGCACTTCAAGTCTTGAAAAACCTACCTGTCATTAGTAGTGACAAGTAATTTAATGATTCATGATATTTATGAGCATGTAGCTACTACAGTTGAATCTGGTATCGAGAAACTTAATAACTAGAAATTATCAGCAATAAATACAAACTAAACACGAACACCGCAGCATGAAGATATAATGAAACCAAAAAGCACCAGACGTATTGATATTTTCTTTAAACGGCAAAGCCATGACTATTAGGGTGAGATGTCTTCGTAATCAATAATCTGAACACCGTTACCATCCTGCACATTAAGACCGTTCATCGTGGTCCTTATGTTTGTGCGATTAACACCCGTTTCCGTTGGTTCTTCTTGATCCACAACAATATCCTGATTATCAATATTCTGTTCCTCAAGACCTGCTTCAAAATCCTCGTCTATTAGTTCATCGGATGCACTGGCTGTTGTTAGTCTTTGCAATTGAACCGCTCTTGGCACCTGCTGGAATCCACCATTCATGATTCCTCCAGCGAATGCTCGTTCATTCATTGGGCCAGTTTGTCTGAAAAAATCATCGATTCTGAGAAAGTTTCGATTTCCTTCAAATTGGGTAGGGAGTAGATCACCCATAAACGCTGGCAGTTCTTCATTACCAATCATCAATCCAGCATGTGAATTAGCACATAGTGTAGCTAAATGTTCTCTCAACTGACGAACTCCGTTGCCTGAAAAGACACAAAACAGAGCTCTTTGATGGTCGTTGAAATCAGGTGGAGCAGAACGACAGAATTGAGTTATATCTTGTCTCAAAAATGCCTGAATACCAGTCAATGATAGATGTGTTAGCTTTGGACACGATTGAAGCAATTGGAAAATAGGGAAAACACTCAAATTCGTACAGTAAGACAAATGCACTCTTTCAAGTGTATCACCTTGTCCACGACGTCTAATCAATGTTATTATACCAGCATCATTTATATTAGCACACTTAACCAACCCGATTCTTTTCAATCTTGGCAAACTAGCCAATTCAATCAATGATATATTGGTCAACTGAGTACAACAGGCCAAGTCAATGTATTGTAAGCGATGGCAACTTCTGACTAAGGTTGTAACTCCGAAGTCTGTAACGTTGCTGCAATGACCTAAGTGAATATAATGCAAATTTTTACCCAATGTTGCTAATGCTCTTAGTGAAGAATCTGTAAGATTCGTGCATTTTGATAAGACGACATTTCGTAACCTTGGTGCAGCTAATGTGATTTTCTCAACTAGCCTGTCAGTGATTCTTGCCGATGCTGATAAATCAAGAATTCTTAATCTCTCTAAGACAGTGTTCTCATTCAAATTTCTCAAAACGTTATCTGAAATGTTGTGATTTTGCGATATTCTTAGTTCTCTCAACTGTGTCAAGTTCAGAAAGACAGTTTCTAGTGATGCATCAGTCAAATTTGGACAATTGTGTACATCAACTTCGATTAAGGACTTGCATTTGGTGGTTAATGCAATCAGAGCATCATCATTGATATGTTCATTATCAGTAATTTTGACTCTCTTTAATAATGAACATCTGTCGGTGATCTTCAAAATTACCTCGTTAGAGATACTTGGACAACCGGGAGCGTAAATTCCTTGTAATCTCGGGCAATTATCAGCCAATGCATTGAAAATGCTATCGTCAATATTTTTCAACCCCGTCATATCAATGGATTGAAGTTTGATACAACCTTGTAATATGTTAATTATTGGAGCTGGTGTTACTTTTGAACAGTTCACCAGCGTTAATCTTTCTAGATTTGGACAGCCTTCAAATAAATATAAGAAGTCATCGTCAACTTTATCAAATATGAATGATAAGTTTAAACGACGGATATAGGTTCTATAATCCCAGTACGTTTCATTTCTATTTTTCTTCATAACTTCGTCAATGCCTCTCTTTGCATGACCATTCATCAACGATGGCCTATACCAAAGTAATTCCACGATCAAATCACCCCATCTTTTACAGACAGTCAACAATGGAACCAAATCTGGTTTATGGCTGACTAGTGAAAACACCAACAAAAGAACTTCAGGCGGGATCTTACTGATAGGACCCTCTTGGTGATCTCTTCTAACATTTGAACTGAATATCTGATTTCTCAGCCTTGAACGAAGTTCATAATCTTCGTTATCAGAATCAATGTCCATCTCAATTCCGTGTCGAGGAGCACTCTCATGCAGCACCCTCCTTGTCAGGGAAGACGCTGACGATGTCAATGAGTTCTCGGGGTCGCTGTCCATCTTATTTATGGTAGCAGTGGATGTTCGCTAGCCTCCTAAACCTCACACACAATGTGATTAAGCCAATCAAACGAACTTCAATGGGGCAAAAAAAAACAAGGCACAAAACCAAAACAGGAACCCGGATCTGTGTTTAAAGCAGCGGAAAGCGGAAGGTTCACAATAATGGAGCACGCGTGCAAGAGTATTAGTACAGGATACTAGTTTTTACAATGACTTCCCAAACGAGTGGCGAATTCAATGTTTGATGTTATTTAGTGTCACTTTATTCCTCTTTTGAACGAGGTACATTTTTCTTCATTTTTGGGATGCAAAACCGAGTTCCGGCCCATACCGGTCGGAAACCGGCCAACGACTGTTAGTTCCGATGGCTGGTGATAACATATAGCCCGCAATCTGCCTTGTTGTTAGACCGTTGACGCTGCCACAATATTTCCGTGTTCGTGCTAGACGAACGCTGAAAGGAAAACTCTAGTCTTTCGAACAAGTGAACATTAAAGTGAACATTAAAATATTAGTGTATTAACTGAGTATATACAGGAGAAGTTAGGCATCTGAAAGTTAAGTTTCCCCTCAAGCATGCATCCAACTCACTTCTTTTCCAAAAGACAGTCGTGGGATCATAGCAAGGACAAGGAAGAGCAGAATTAAAAGAATAACCTAGACTAACATAGTTATCAAACGTAAACCATAAAGCATGTAATCAAAGTTATATTTATCTTATCTTTTGGTATCTTTTTTTTTTTTTTTGTTCAACCATCATATTGAAGGTCCAATCATAAACAAATCTAAAACTGAGCTGCTCCAAAACCAAATATTTGAGGGAATCCATTGTTAGTATTAGAACCCTTGTTCTCATACTGATCCACATCTTGAAATCCACTATAGTTGACAGTATTACTCAAATTATTCTGATAATTTCCATTTCCTTGGGGAGCTGCACCGTTATTCAAACTAAAATGCTGAGGAATCTGTGATTGCTGTTGGAAAGATAACGAATCATATCCGTTAAAACTGTTCTCCAAGAACCCATTTTGCTGTGTTGCAACATTTGAGAAATGTTGAGGAACAGAGTTGAAATATGGGTCGAACGACGAAGGATCGTGTTGTCCTTGTTGATTCAAATGATTAAACAACGGCACATTAGAAACAGACGAGTTCCGAGAGTGGGATGGCCTGAATCCATTATTTGGAGTTGTTCTTCTGTTTTGATTCTGTGGAGATTTGTTTAATCTGTTAACATTTTTGCTATTGCTGTTGCCATTATTGGTATTATTGGTGTTATTGTTGTTGGTGTTATTGCTATTATTTCTAGCGCCTGAATTAGATCTTGCCCTGTTGCGAGTCTCCAATTTATTTGATAATCCAACTTCGTCTAACAATCTCTTATAACCTTGAACGTTTGAACCATTGTTGAAATTCAACAGGATCAAAACCTTGCGGGCTTGATAAACCAATCTACTGCGTAATCTAGAATCCAACTGAGGATTAGATAGCACCTTGAACACAAATGTTGCACCATGAACGTTGTCCTTCAAGATCTGATCTAGAATATGAGGTGGATTTGGCAAGGCCTCGACAGGAACATTATCATCTATAATATCTTCACCAAATAAGGACTTCATAATCAAATCTCTAGCTTCAACTTCATTTCTGTTATTCAAAATCTTCAAAATGGTCAGACTTGCCAACTTATGGGAACATAATTGTGCCAAATGAGGAACTAATCTTGGTGCTAGAAGGATATGTCTGTTTGGTAAGGTACATGTATCCAAAAACCAGGTGATCAATAAAGCAGCGTTTTGATTGATGGCCAGATGTTCAGCATGGAGGATAATTGCAGCAGAAATAATCGCAGATTGTTCACTAGTTGCTGTATGGCTCTCTAAACATGCTCGAACAGCACGAGCACCAAATCTATTTTGAGTAATGAGCCAAAACTTAGCAAGAATTGTTTCAAAGATGAAATCATTCCATGGAGAGCCAAATTTCAATGAACATTGAATGACATAATTACCAAACTGATCATTTAACAAAGGAACAGTGTATGGTCTTAACGAATCAGCAACAATTTTCTTTTGAAGTGGGGAATCAGCAACAGAGATCATTTTCTGTGCAGACCAAGTACCATTTTTATGAATACCCATCTGTGCTAAATAAGGGGAGACTTCTTTCAACATGGTGTACTTTATAGAATTGGAACTGAATTGAAACAGTTTCTGAACAACAGTGTTACCCAAATAATCAGAAGACAATTCTGGTAATTCATCCAAGATAGCCATCGATAATTCTTCAATATCTAACTGACTCATAGCTTTTGAGTCAATCGCCTTTCTTGTCTCTCTCAATTTAGGGGCATCAAACTCACGAATTGGAATTGGGTCAGGTAGCGGACCGAAATTGTTATTGAATCCTTCATAACTGAGAGCCTTCTCAATGATTGAGCCAATAGAACCGGTTTCGGGGTTAATACCCAGCTGACCAATAACGTGTTTGATCTCAGGTAATATGTCTTTAAGTTTAGGTGGTGGTTCCACTATGGAGTTCACAATATCAGGAGATGACGATTCAGGTTCATCTGTATCAGTAACCTGAATATTTGGTGCTTGAAACTCCTGTTGCTGTTGCGAGGAGGACAGATTAGGAACATTTGATTGCTGACTCATTTGATGGGTATTAATTGTTTGATGATCCACTTGTTGTTGTTGTTGTTGTTGTTGTTGTTGTTGTTGTTGTTGTTGTTGTTGTTGT